>JAULCB010195226.1:0-15311 GCA_032358575.1 Dendronotus rufus
TCTCTCTCTCTCTCTCTCTCTCTCTCTCTCTCTCTCTCTCTCTCTCTCTCTCTCACTCTATCTCTCTCTCTCTCTCTTTCTTTCTTTTTTTTACCTGTAATGTAACAAATCCCCAGCATCTTGTAAAAAAAGATATGGAAATAAAAGTGTATATTGGTCTAGTCCTTTCCCCTCCTACTTGTACTTACATTGTGCCCATCTCTCTCACCGTCCCCACAGATCCAACCAGACACGAGTCTGGAGCTAGCCAAGGCCATACGGGAATTGGAGGCCAGCACCGCGGCTCTCACGTCTGCCTACGACCACGACCCTTACCAGCCACCGGCGGGGCCAACCAACAACACCACCACCAACCCTGGTGCTAGTACTGGGGGTGGGGGCGATGGGGATAGCTACACCAGCAAGTCATCGCTGCAGTGTTCATCGGGTTATGGCACCATGACCTCCACACCTGCTGGTTCGGAAGACACCATCGCTTCTGGAGGTAAGAGGAGCGCACACGGATGCTAACAGTGACAACGACAATGACACTAGTTATTATTTAGAGAAGCTCAAACTGGTTTGATTTCACGAATAGACCAATGCACAAAGCAACCAGCAATAAGCAACCCCGTCCAAAATCATAATGGATTGAAACATGGGTCTTCTTTGATCTGTTTAGATTAAGATGTTTACAAAGTGACAATGAATCTACGAAGAACATTTGACTTGGCTTAAGCGTAACATCTGTGAAAAGTTGCAGTTAAGCAGTGACTTGTATATATTTATACAAAACAGACTCACTTTTTTGTTTTTGTTGTAAAACAATTTTGCAATAAAAGGAAGAGATTGGTAAGTGGAGTATGATTAAGGGGAGTCCACTATAAAAAGCCGTCAGTGAAATGTCCTAAATTGTTTTGAAATCGGAGTTGAAGGTTTGTGTTGTTGTCTTTGTCTAGGCTGTCAGGCCAGCTCTGAGGCCAAACAAGGGGATTCCCCTCCTTTACAGGAAGAAGAAGAAGAAGCGGAAGATGGGGAAGGTGAGGGTCACATGGAGAATGACCTTAGCTCGACCTAGTTTTCCCCCTTTCATGATTTCTTCCTCTTCACCTTGCAAACTTAGCTTTTCAGTTTTTAGTTGTTTTAACTCGGCATGTTATAGTGGTTTTTCTAGGATTTTCTTTTTCTCTAGCAATCTCACTTGTGATTTGTGATTTTGTCTTGTTTGTTTCCGTCTCTGTGTGGATTGCCTAGGTAGGCTGTGAATGCTAGAGGTAGACGGCCAGGCCTGTCTGTGGATTTACGTCTTCTTCTAATACTTACCCCCCTTCATCACCCCGACACAATTGACCAATGATCTGTCTGGTGGTGCCATCTTTTTCCAGACATCTTGCGTTTAATTTAATTTTCGTGTGTTTTGGTTCTCTAGTTATTTTGTCCTTGCTCAATGATTTGTTGACTAGTCAATGGCTAACACTTGAGTAGATATTTCCAGGATTTACTTTTGATGTTTATTAATAACGTGTTTGATCACAAAAGCTGGTCCCACTATATTAGTTATAAAGGGGAAATAGATGAATAGACGGTAATGATTGGACAGCTGTTTTAGATTATCAAGGATAGTAGAAGTATGGGCTCAATTTGTTTTAACTTATTCAAATTAAATAGCCATGTTCAGGCTGGCTGTGGTGGAATAAGTTGTTTTAAGAAATGACAATTTGAATAATGAGAGGTAAAAAGAGATGCAAAAGCACATCGCAGACCATTGGATGTTAAGGAATAGTTAAGTCTTTATTTACCAAAAAATAGGGATTGAAATGAAATGGAATCTAAGTAGAACTACTGTCTTGCTTTTACCCAACTCTTTATGATCTAGAATGTGTGCTCTTTTTACATAAACAGAACAAACAATATTGATACGAGGGTCGTGAGATAATTTTCCGGAATGGAACAGAAGCAATACCTTAAAATTTTCACAGCTTTTCAAAATACTCTTTTTTGAACTTGTATTTAAAGTGGCATCCATTTGACTATAAAATTAAACCAGTTATCTCCCTACATTACATTTGAACTCCATAGAATAAAAACGTCCATCCTAAGTGCCTCAGTAAACCCAGATTGTTGGTGAATGCTAGAAAAGATTTGCTTTACAGACTGAAAATAGCATTTCCTTATCTCTGTTCACTGTTCCTTTTACTCAATTGCAAGAATGATTAAGTGACCCTTGTATAAAGGATGGAATGGCTGTAATGGACCTTAAAGTAACGATTCAAAACAACACTTTTCCCCCAACCAGTAGACTCTAGACAGTTGGCAGTTTTGTGGCCTGCTCCTCACAATGATGTTGCTGCATGCCACGACCAAGCTGTTATACTTGCTGTTACTCACGTTTGTTGTTGTTGTTTGGTGCTTATGATGCTATGGATGCTATTGTTGTATTAACCCCTACATTGATGTTGTTACTCAAGGCATTTTTTTTTTTTACCTGACACATTTAATTAATTGTCTTACATACAATTTTCACAGATCTTTGATCTTTTTATTTCATCACTATTTTTAACTTATTCATATGTGTATTCATCTCTTTAGAAATACCCTTGTAAACACGCACATAAAGTTCCTGATTAAAAAAACAACAACTTTATACCACCATACTTTTCACATGTTTTGACTCAATGAAGACGCATGGCTTTAGCACTGTTTTGAAAATTCACAACTTTTTTTTGTATTTTACATAATCTTATTCAGTTTCTCTCTAATAGAAATAATACACCTTATCTCTCTTTTGTTAATATGGTTTTTCAGATAAGGCAGTTTTGAATATTTCAACTTTTCTTATTTATTTTGTTTTTACCAACTTGATAAGTATTCTCAGTCAGTAAACAAAAACAAACAAATACAATTTTCCCATTTTACTTAATAATGAATGAAAAATAAGGCTGTTATATTTCCTTGACAATACTCTTCCTGGTGGGTAGATTAGAGAACCTGGATGATGGGTTGAGTCTGTTTTTGATATTAACGATTCTTACTTTTGTCTAAGGGAAGCAACAAATGAAAGTTGCCAGATATGCATGTCCATATGTCTGGCATGTCGTCATTGAGTTAAAACTGTCAAAGCTTCAATGTTGCTATGCATCTCACATTAAAACAACCACTTTGGAAATCATTGCATGTACTTTTCATTTGCCTTGCCGAATTGAACTTAAAAATATATATTGTCAGTGTCGTTCTCTAAATGTATAACACCATCTGATTGGTTGTTTTATTCAACAGCAACGAGTCTTACAATCAATGTTTGTTGTACATAATTTCTATTGGTCAATTTTACCCCCGCTTAAAATGAGTGCAAAAAAAGGAAAAGAAAAAACGATTTATTTAGTTATACATTTAGAGAATGACGCAGATGATACACATCTTTCATTTTAAACACACCATCACAACTTCCACATGGCAATAAGTGCATGGCAATCAAACGCTGTCATACACATCACACGCTTGTCTCTGTGTCATTGCATGCAAGCCATACGTGTTGTATATGTCATCTCCCAGAATGCACCACTACCAGCAGCACTCATACACCAGGTGACCCCTTTGCCTCGGACAGAGCGTACACGCTGCCTCGTAGTGGAGAGGGGCATCGGGCCGCTAAGCCTTTCCGGCCCCCCATCCACCCCAAACGGCCTTCCTCGAGTACAGGTTTGTATCCACTTACACACGACACGCTCACGCACGGGCACACACAGGCGATGGCCTGCAATAATGAGGGCTGTTGTTGAAATAGAAAATGTTGTAAATTTCTATCCTGATAATGCAGTAACAATAATGGTAACAATAATGATGATAACAATTATGATAATAATAATTAAAATAACGATAACAATAATAATACCTTTTCAAGACTTATATTTTCAAGGAAAAATGTGTAAACGCAGAGTATTTTGAAAATAGTACAATTTTGTAAAAAGTGTGAAGATGTAATGATAAGAAAGAAACACTTGTTGTTGACAATATCTACTACAAGCTATTTCCATCCCTCCTAGACTAGATTCCACTCTCCTTTCTCCATAGGATTGGGCATGGGTCGTTTTATTTGCACCTTATTTTCTATTGTTATGTTTGCATCATTGGAATTTTTGCTTGGGATTATTCTGTTTTCAAAGCCTATTTTATTGTTGACTTTAATTTAACAGAACTATCTTTTAAGTGTTGTAACCTGGCTCACACGTTTGACTTCAAGCCGGGACATTTAGATAGCAGTGATTGATGTTGTTGCTGTTTCTGTTGTTGATATTTCATCGTTATATTTCACTTCTGCTATGATTTTAACTTGTGCTATTGTCTTACTATTTACCAGTACTGCATGGCCAAGACTGTTTCAGTTTCAGTGTTCAATCTTAGGTCACCAACCAAATAATCTGATAGATCAACCCCAACCAACAATCCATTAGGCTTTTCATCTGTCATCCCTAGCCTACTGTTCACCACATGTTTCTCTATTTCACTACAACCAGATAGTACAATATAGTGAATTATAGACTTGAGAAAAACACCTATTTATAGAGCTATGTATTTTCAGTGTTTTTGCTGTATCCAGCTACTGACTGTCATATTGTTTATGTTCACTCTCTGACTCCATGTCTACACTTTCTGATATTGACAACCTTGTGCTCTGTTTTATCATACCAAAAGAGAACCCCCCCCCCTCCCCCCAAATAGAAAACAATGATAAGCCCCAACCTGTCCATCCACTTCTAGTGGTGTATAACTCTATAGGCCTGTACGTAATCCTATTTATATCTTTGTTTCCCTCCCCATCCCCTCGTCCCCCGTTGCCAGGTATCCCGTACTCCTCCAACCTCACCAGACGACCCAGTTCGTCGAACCAGCCCAAACCGCCACCCCCTGTCAGACGAGCCTCCGTCAAGTCAGCAATCATCCCCAACACCCCACAACTACACAGGACACAGCGACAGATGTCAGAAGGCAACCAACCCTTGCAAGAAGACGGGCCCTACGCTGAGCTACAACTTATCCAACAAAGCATACACCACCATCACCATCACCCGCAGCTACCGACATCCATTTCCTATGGACCGGCCGAGGGTGGCAGTGGTGTTGGACATCCTGTCGATGGATCTGCCCAGGGTAACACCAGCCTCCAGAGTCTCAATGCCAAATTTGCATCCCTCAACAGTCAGTACCAGGGTGAGGCGGGAGGTGTTGGTATGATGGGACCTCCTGGGCACCCCAAACCCACTGGCAACCCCCCACCAGCCGTCAAACAAAAGCCAAAGATGGCTGTACCACCCCCTCCCTCTGTTACAGCAACAATGGATGGAAGTAACCAATACCAGCAGCATCCGCATGCCATCAACAACAACAACAACAACTCTCACCTGGGTAATAATGGGGGCATTGGTGGCCCCGACTTCAGGCACATGCTACAACAACAGCAACAACAACCTAACGCTTACCACTTGCAGCAACAAAGATACTTTTCACAACAACAACAACAACAACAGCAGCAACAACAGCAACACCACCTGCAGCATCAGCAATATCCCGTATACCAGCAGGGCCCTGCAGCCTCACCCCATGGCCGCAGACCTACTGAGGAGGATTTCCCACTGCCCCCCACCGTGGAAGAACTGCAGGAGATGGAGAGGATCTACAGCTGTCCTCATCCCGCTCCACCTGCAGCGCCCCACCACCCAGTCACCACCAAAGCCGCCCAGCCGCCACCTACAGTCCAGGCCAAGCCGTCTCATCCACCGGCGACACCCACCACCGCTGCCATTCCACCAGGGGACGGACAGAACTCCCTCCTGCAGGAACTCAAGCGGCGCGTGTCCGTGGATGCCAATGCTTCGGATGCTTAAACCTGGTACGGACATCGACGGACATTCTCAGCGGCTGGCTTGGCTGGATTCCTCATTTTGTTTCTTATAGTTCATCTTTTGTTTTATGTATTTTTCAGCACTGAATGGTCTGAAATGTGACGATGGGCTTGAGCTATCCATGCACAAACACCTATTGCAAGTGGATGTCTTTATATTGTTGCTCCTATCCTATTTCTGTTTCTTACCATTCAAATTCAACTGTTGTCTTACCTTGTTTGCCAGCACGATACGGTCTGAAGTGTGTGTCCATGTACTACAATCTTTGCACAAGTAACTAAGGCCAGTCATTGTCAAAAGGATGCGAGTTGAAAGCCGAGTGTGTGTGTGGGTGTAATGATAGACCTTGATGTCGTGAGATGGGAAAGAGTCGTGGTTTATTCATGTACAAACTATCCCATCCAGTGTCTGAATGAGATGTTGCTATGTGGAATGAAATAACCTTTTGGAAGAAGTGTAGTTTTCAAAATTGTGAGGATTTTTAACTCGGTTGTTAACTTATATTATAATCGATTAGATAAGCCATTTTTATGAAGTTCGGTACAAATTATGAAAATAGATATCACCTCACCCACCAAAACATGCAAGTAAGGAATGGGTCTATCATCTGTAACATCCTTGGCATAAAATGAAATATGAAATGAGAGAATTTCTATCAAGCTAGGCTCAGAAAACTTTTTAGCATCAAGAAAAGTGACATTGTGAAATAGTTCTCCTGAATTTGTTTTGTTTAAATAGAAAGTATGCAATATTTTATTTAATGTTTCCTTCTTTTCCTTCTGTCTTTTAGTTAAGGACACACGGCTTGTAGAATAGTAGAATCAGCCAATGATTTGTTTTAATGGTCAACGATTTTTTAGATCCTATTTTGTACAGCGATGTTCATGTGTGCGGGTAGTGGTTTTAGTTGGACAAGGTTATTGGATTCAGGTAGTTTATATTGCACCAAACAATAGTGTAGTCTATCAAATAATAGCAAAATGAGGCATTTGATGTGGGCTGTAGAACTTGAGTATTGGTTTTACAAGGGGGGGGGGGGGGGGGGTTGTTTTGCTGTATACCACTCAAATCAACTGACATCTTCTTGCTCCACAAATATGGAAAATGAGATTAATTTGCCTGAAGCTTTTTGTATGTGAATATTTAAAATGTTTTAGGTGTGTGTGTGTATGATTCTCCTTCCATCATACCAGAATGACTGACCAGGTTTCCAATATTATTTTAGAATCCAGAATTGTAACCATGTAAATCTTGTTGTGTCATGCCCTATACATACTTCTATTTAATCCAAGGCCTAATACTAATAATAACGATGATGATAATGACAACTGTAATAACTATCTCAATAGTAGGGTAACTCATTGTATTTATTTTGTCGCTATTTGTTTGTCACGACTTCTGATGCTTGTACGTCTTTCTACCAGTTACCAGCTTTGCATTTGTCATTCATCCTCATGTATGTATTTTATCATCTTATGCTGTAATAAAGTTGTATTATGGGAACTGGATTCAATATTTGTTATATCGGAAAGGGGTGAGAAGAAAGTAGACATTTTAAAGATGGAATGAACCAAGAATAGATTCTTACATCCAAAGATGTTTTGTGGATGTGTGTTTGTCGACTATGTGGTTGTTACTAAACCAGTTGATCTGTATCCTCTATCCAGGAGTTGCTGGTTTAAAACCTGGTTCATAAATCTCCTGACCTGTGAAAGGAGGAAAGCATCTTGTTTCTTATAGCTCAGACCTGTAAATCTTCAGACAATTGCCTGATTTCAGGCAATTTCAATTTGAGGAACTGCTTGAAATTTTCTTTTTTTGTGCATTATTGATTGGAAGTCAATAGTTTAATAATCCCTTACCTGAAGTCTGGACAATTTTCAGGCAATTTTGTGTTGGGTCATTTACAGGTCTGATAGCTAAATGTACAAAAGAAAAATGTTCACAGATGTCAACCAAATATCCCCCAAAACAACAATCAAATTATTTTGCTGTGTTTTTTTATTATCGGGGACAACACGCTGGTTTGTTTTCTCGAGTTTTATCATTATATTTTTAGATATCTGCAATCAAAATTTCCGCTTGGCTTTCGACTAGTTTTGTAAAGTTGATTTTTTCAATGTTGTTTTAAACAATTATATTCATTATTTTTCAATATTTAATCTTGTTAAAACAACATTGCTCACTCAATAAATTTTTGAGCTGTGGACAAGGAAAAATTGAGTGATTTTAAAAAGATATTGTGTGCATGCCAATGGACAGACTGACAGATGCAGGCTTAGAATGAATTCTATTATATAGAATGAAATTGGTAAACTTGGCCTGAAATGATAACATTTCTTATTCATTTCTTCAGTGTCTTGATTATTTCATGGACATTAATTGTATGTTTATGTGGCGCACACGGCAGAAAGGGAAAAATAATCGCAGCGCATGAATTGATTGCAAATGCCAAATCATTTTTAATTTCTATCTTTTGTTTACAGTTTATTTTCTACTTGTAAGAATAGCCTGTTGAAATTGCTGTAAAACAAACGAATCTGTTTCAGTCGATTTTGTTTACAATTTTCACCGGTAGACACACCAGTGTGGATACAACCAAAGATCTGGTTTGTGTGTGTAGGTGTGTTCCTTGACGTCCATTACATCGCTTTCTTCAGGCAGTTTCTGGTGGAATTTCTGGGTTTTTTCTTATAAACTGAAAGTAGGTGACCAATCGGCAACATATTTAAGACCTGATGCTGACTGTAAAAAAGAAGAAAGAAATTATCTGACTTTATTGAATTTTAGTATGACTGAATGGAAAAGACAGCCAATTGTGTCTAAGTAGTGGAATAGCGTGGCTCAACCTAAATCTTTACCAAGCAAAGAAAAGCGAAAGGGCTTTAGAAATATTTCTTCTGGGAGAAATTTTCCCTACTGCCAGTTCAAATGGTTTGACTTTTTGTTTCCCTAGTTTTTATTGTTGGTGATATATTTATTAACCTTCCTGCGTAAGATATAAGACATATATGAGCCATTCTCAAAAGGTGGGCTATGTGCAACTAGACTCTCTTTAACTATCTAACCTACATTATTATTGTTGGTCTTAAAATATAAAAGAAAGATATGAGACATATTGATAATAAACTTATTTGTCTATCTGTCCATTTACTTTCCGAAAAATACAAATTATCTAAAAATATGCATCATTTGAGAATGGCTCATATAGAAAAAAAACTGACCAGACCTTTTCTTTGCTAGTCCGAGGGGACATCCCTGGGGGGTTATTGTACTTCTGTTTTCCATCTTTGGACTCCATTGTCGTCATCTTCCATTTCCCTAGCCCTGTACGACCTGAAGTATGTCAATACACCTTCTTTACTTCCACTGTGTGTCCAGGAACCCTGTGTAGCCTATTCATGATACCGTGTGGTGGAAGCATCTCATTAAGTGCAATAATTCAATTGATCTATACGATGTGTGTGTGTGTGTGTGCGCGCGCGCGTGTGTGTTGGAAATTATTCTACGCATGTGTGGACGTCCTTGGTGGCAGACACAGAGACAGGATGAGAATAATGAAATGATTCCCAGGCCGTTTTTTTCTATATTTCATTATTTGATTTTTGTTTGTTTAGAAATAGAAGACATAAAATAAGTCTACAATAATAGGGATTGTGTTCATTTTTGTTACCACTTTATTTCTGTGCAGAGAATGGAAAATGATCTATTTTGTTTATTAATACACTAAAAACGTCGCGTATTATAGGATGTGAGTTTGAAGAATCTATTGGAAAGATGGGGTAATGTTGGGTCCGACAGTACTTTATCATAGAGATAAAGCTATTTTTGGACAATTTTGTTTTCGAGTGTTACTTTTCAGAAGAAAATGTGATTTAAAAAAAACAAATGGCAAAGAGTGTTGTAAAGAAAATCGAATACTCGTGTAACCATCAAGGAAATTGCGGATCTGGTTGCAATTTGATCATGTATTTTCACATCAATTTTGTGTTTGTGTATTCGAGTGTGCTGGATGTGTAAGTAAATAGAATGTGACGCGATGCATGCGAGTGGATTGTGTGTAGAAGAAGTGCTGTGTGAGTGGATAGAAACCCTAGCGTGTGGTGTGGACGCATTGCTTTCATGTTGTCATATTGTCATTCATGGCTTATTTATTATTTCGTTGTTATTATTACCGTCATTTTACATGCCTGCTTATGTACTTTGATTGATGAAATGTTGAACATTACCCTCTTTTTGTGTGTGTGTGCCACATACTGGACATACGAATATTATGTATGTAAATAATACGATAGACTTATTTAACATAGATGGGACTTACTGCCTACTACTATAAATAGCCGTCTGTTGATGGGACAAGCTGGTATCTACGGCTGACGTGGATTTCTAGATACGAGTAGATTAGATGTGTTTCTCTTGATCTGTATTGTGTGTCAGTGTCAGGCAATGTGTAACTCTTTAATCTCATATGTGTATGCACTGAATGTATGTATTGCCATGCCATGTTAGATATGTTAATAGGATGTCAATGTTTTTTCCATGTATGTACTCTCTTCACACAAGCAATCTACTTCTGTTTCTTATCTTTTCACTGAATGAAACTATCGTCTTACTTTTTCGGCGCTGTTATGATCCAAGAGGTCGAAGAGCCGTAAAACTCTAAAAGAAACAAACAAACAAAGAAACAATCTCATATGTATGTTATTACTATAGTTAGGATTTGTACAGTCCCTCTCAGGTTAACCAATGTAATGTCTATCTTCCCAATTGAAGTAAACCTGTGAAGATTCTCTCATGCAACACAAAAGTAAAATTATGGGGACAAAATAGTTTAAAACTGAAGATATAGCCCTGTATATTTTGTGCACAATTCATGGGGAGTTTGGGAGCATCTACTTCTATTACTCGTCCTACTACTTTAACATGAACTAACTTCCTCACCTTTTCCCTGTACTATACGATCAATGTATGAATGCGCTTTGTTTCAACTTGCTCGAACGCAAGACGTACCTACCCAGTGACCATAAATACGCGATGCTAGCAGCAATGCATGTACCTACCTACTACTTCACACTACTTGTCTTTGATTATTCAAGAACCCAGAGCTGTTGGAATGGAGTCGGTTTACTACTAACTGTGTATGTATTGGAATTGCTTTGTATGATTGCATTGCATCATTTTTAATGCATCATTTTTAATGCATTATTTTTAATGAAAACAGATATAAAGCCAATGTCAGACATGGAGGGCGTCCATTGGCCCTCATTGCACACACTAAATATAGAGGTGGAAATGTACGCGGCCGTGGTGGAAACAAGTGGCTTGGTGGATTGATGTGTTGGGTTTTGATTTGTCATCAGGATTAATGTAGCCATAGTCATCCCCCCACCCCACCAATGACACGGAAACAGAAAAGGACCCGTGTATTGTATTGATGGATATTGTTGGTAATTAGTAATAGTAATAGTACGGATGGCCTAGTAGCATATTATGGCTGGTTACTGTAGTTGGTCTATGAATATTTATGTATGTATTTGTAGCTTGTGGTGGTGTATGGACGAGTGGGAGAGAGAGAGAGAGAGAGATAGATAATAAGAGGGCGAGAGAATGGAAATATGAGCCTTGTGTATGCCAGAGAGGCTATGGATGGATACATTGAGCGTACAATAGGCTAATATTTTCATTTTCTCACACTCTCCCTCTCTCTTTCAACCTTGCACTAATGCATGTATGTCCAACTTTATTCTCTGATTCAGGTTTTGTGTGTAAATATCCCAGAGTTGGTTTAATGGTGACCACCTTTTGTAACCAGTCATGTCCATCTTCCCTGTATTTTATTCCAGTATCTTTTCCTTGTACGTATTTAGGGGTGGGTACGTCTAGAATGGTTTGGAGAGCGTCACTGGTGCGTTCTTCTTCCACTTCCCTTTCTTCTTACTTTTAACTCAAACTGTCGTCTTGCTATTTCCCAGTACTGTTGGACTTCAATTGTGTCAATGCGCTCTCTTCATACAAACAAACAGTTTGTCTTTGGCATGGTGTGTAATGGTTTGATTCCTGGGAGATTCCAGTGTTAGGGAGTCTGCTGGTCGGTGTTGGCATCATTGGTGAGATGATGAATGGAGATTAGGAGAATAGTGTCCATACGGCTATAGTACATTATGTCATTGACTGAGCACTCTAAGTCTAAGAGAACAATGCCAAATGCGATAGATATAGGTGAAGAACACTAAGACGAACAGTTTGTGTGAACGTCTTCTTGCCAGTGAGGAGGAACAACAGGAAATCCTGCACCGTACAGGATTATACAACACATCCTACTTGTGTGTGTACGCGTGTTTAAGACGAAGAGAAAGAGAATACTGTAGCCTGTAGGGAAAAAGACTAGAAAATGAAAATGTATTTGCCTTGCTACGTATATATTATATCTGTTTGATGAATGCTTGCGTACATCTACCGAATGTCCGGTATCTTCATAGCCAAAAAAGGTATGTGTGCTACATAATACTATTCGTACAACTTGAATGCTATGAATAATATTATAATTATACATCTTTAATTTCTCTCCTTTCTCTCGATGTAAAATCAAAACAAAAAATCACCCATAATGGATAACAACTAAAACTAAATTTGGATGAAAAAGCAATCATTTAATTCATCACTATGTGTACATGTTTGAACGATTTAATCATTTTGTAAAATATTCTTCTTTGGTATATGTTTGTGTGTGTGTGTGTTTGTTTGTTTGTTTGTTTTCCCCATTGATACATTATGTGGCATGAACGAATGAATAAAACTGAAAATGAACATAATAAGAAATGAGGTTTTTTTATCTTTTGGAATTATTTTATTAATATTTGTGTCTTTAAGTGTATTGATGACAGTTAAATACATTCCTGGGGGGGATCCATGGATACCCTCCAACACCACAAGCAACATGAGTAAGTACCTAAGGGGACAAGAACACAGCAAAGGGGCTGAACCTCTTTCTGTATTGTCAATCTCCAAGTAGGGCGACATAATGCTACAACTAACTAGAATCTCACTGCAAAATCGAGCTGTAATAAAACCTTGCCTCTTCCACCATTTACACAACAATAGTCACCCCCAGCTTGGCATATTAATTTGTTTGTAGGCATCTCCAACTTGGTTCATCTTATTGCGTACAACGCTGCAACGGGTATGCTTGAATCGGTCTTGAGCCGTCGAAGCAAAACCAAAAGCTGCCTAGGGAATGCACTTTAACCTCATTTAACCCAATCCTATCGGGAACAGGTGTATACTTCAGATTTCAAGTAAGCTACATGTAAACTCATCACTAACTTGGCTCAGGTTTTTTTTTTGCGAGCAACGCTGCAATGGGCATGCTTGGATCCGTCTTGAGCGTCAAAGCAAAACCAAAAGCTGCCTCGGGAAAAGCACTCAAACCACATTGACCCCATCTTATCGAGAACGGGTGTAAGCTTCAGATTTGGCTCATTAAAATTCTGCGGGCTGCGCCGCAACGGGTATGCTTGAATCCATCTTGAGCCGTCGAAGCAAAGCCAAAAGCTGCCTCGGGAAAGGCACTCAAACCACATTTACCCCATCCTATCGAGAACGGGTGTAAGCTTCAGATTTGGCTCATTAAAAGTCTTCTGCGGGCAGCGCCGCAACGGGCATGCTTGAATCCGTGTTGAGCCAATGCCTTCGTTACATTCGTAGGCATTGGTTGAGCCGTCGAAGCTAAACCAAAAGCTGCCTAGGGAATGCACGTAAACCACATTTAACCCAATCCTATCGGGAACGGGTGTATATTTCAGATTTCAAGTAATCTACACGCAAAATCATTACCATTTTGGCTCTTTTTTTTATGCGACCAACGCTGCAACGGGTATGCTCTTTTTTTTATGCGACCAACGCTGCAACGGGTATGCTTGGTTCCGTCTTCAGCCGTCGAAGCTAAACTGAAAGCTGACTCGGGAACGCACTTAAACCACATTTACCCCATCCATTTGGGAACGGGTGTATAATTCAGAGTTTAAGTCATTTACACAACAATAGTCACCCCCAACTTGGGTTATTAAAATTCTGCGGGCTGCGCCGCAACGGGTATGCTTGTTTATAATACCATTTCCAAAACAGAATCTTCCTGTTACATACAAAGCAAACATCGTATTACATTTCAAAAACAGACATCTTACTATTTCCAAACAAAGTGTTTACCTGGGCACAGTGCCGGTATATTTTTAAAAAGGGTTATTTTGTCTATCCCGGCACTAAGCAAGGTGCTTCTGCCTAGGTAAAAGAAAGGGGGTATCGTGTTTCATAACAGCACCATATTTCCGCCGAAAGACACATCATGCTAGATTGTGCCACAATGATTTACCATTACATAGTGGTACCTGGCATTTCGCACCGCCAAGTACACATGATCGGTGCTGAAGTATAAAAAAATATATAATTCGTCCTTTTATCTTGTCAATATCAAATTGCTTATAATAGATATATTATAAATCATATTTATTATTATTATATTATATTATGGGCATGTTACACTATAGAGCCTGTACATGTATAGGCACCTAAGTACCTGTATAAACTCTGCCATTTCCGAAACAAACATCTTACTATTTCCCCCCCAAATTTTTTGTTTGTTTTGTTAACGGTTTCGCAGTGTCGTCATCCAACTCCATGCTCAGTCTTAGATATGGTGGATGAGGTAGATTCCCCAATAATCACCTTTGACAAAACACAGAGCTGGGAAATACTATGGATCAAGGACTACGTTAAGCAGGTGATCAGCCCACTGTGCCTGTCCTTGAATTGGCGCGATGAGCAATACACAGGACACATTACTCAGCTGCTAACCACACATATTTTGTATTGCCTTAGTGTTGCCTCTCATTTAGGTATATAATATTAATTCATTATGTGAGAATGAGACTAACCGACACTGCAGGCTAAACAAACAGCTTACTTATACTGTTTCCAAAACAACCTTAACCATGTGTCAAAGTTGTTCCAATTCAGAAGATTTCTTTTCCTCTGGGAAAACGAAACCATGTCTGTGATAGCTTTATTCTGCAGCCATTCCCTTCCAGTTCCATGCGTACGTTCCACCTGTGGTGATGAAACAAAATAATGCAGCAATCGATATGAATTGTCTCCCCTTCCCAGTGCAGGTAGCGCCAGGTACCTCGAGTTTGTTTTTAATGTTCAAAGATTTTAAATGTACCATAATACAGTTACGCCCACAATTTAATTGAGAAGAATACGATTTGTTGATATATGCTGTATGTGAAAGGTATGCGCGAACATACCTGATATAGATAATGTATGGATGGAAAGATAGGAAAGACACACACACACACAGAGGAGAGAGAGATAGATAGAGAGAGAGAGAGAGAGAGAGAGAGAGAGAGAGAGAGAGAGAGAGAGAGAGAGAGAGAG
>JAULCB010195447.1:0-15288 GCA_032358575.1 Dendronotus rufus
TACTGCGAATATTTTCCCGTACCTAGCAGTAGCGGCGACTCTAGTCGCCGTTGGTATTTCACGGCATAAATCGATCGACGACTAGAGTCGCCGCTGGTACGTTAAGTGTTAATATCTTTCCCGGTACCCCTTCTATCAAATTGTTTGATGGGTGCAAATTCACTAGAAGGGGGTTGCGAAAGTTTGGTGAAAGGACCCACATTTATTGAAAAAAATATAGGAAGCAAAACAATTTTTGTCGGGTGTGAATTAAGTGGGAAATTGGCACCTAAATCTCAGGACTATGGAAATGGAAACGCACCTTTGTTTCTGTTTGTGATGTGGTTACTGTGTCTTTTGTTGCCGTTTAAAAAAAAGTATTTTGAAGCTGAACATATTATATTATTGATGGAATTCTATACTATTATCAGAAATTATATTGCTTTTGACTCGTTGAAAGCATTATGGTTGCATTTCATGAACTAATTTTTTAATCCTTTTATTTTTCTTTCTCCAGAATGCACCAATTAACAATGTCAGTGTCAAACCAGTCAGTCAACAACAGCTGAAATTCATTTTACAACAACCAGTAAACTCAGAGTCAAATTTCAAGCCTCAGTCCCAAACAGTCCTTCCGAAGGTCAAAGTTTTCCAGCCTGTTCAGCAACAGCCCATACAGACTCCCCCCATCCAAAATGTCCAGCAGCTCAGCTTGGATCAACTGCGACAGGTAGTTCATTAGGCTAACTAAATAGATTATGATAATCAGATCTTATCTCACAAATGTTTCACTTGCATTAAGACTCAAAATGTTCAGTGTTAATTGAAACTTAGATGTATTGCAGCTCCTGGAATAAATATCTATCTGATTCACTGTTATCGGCTAGCATTCTCGTGAAACAGCCGGTCACGCTATTTATGAGTGACAAGAAGGTACTCTCACATACCGACCTTGATGAATGAATATATCAATAACACTAAGCTCAAATAATCAAATTTACAATATTGTTATTTTATCTTATTCAAACTTTTGTTTTCCTACCAGTTACTACTGCAGCAGACGCCCAACAAAGCAGCAGCGAGTCCGCCTCCAAGGGTGGAAACCAGCCACGTGATCACCCTCAATGCCAGCCCTACACAGAATGCTGTCAACTCCTCTCCACTCCAGACTCTGGTTACCTCGGGAAACACGATTCTCACGACTAGCATTCCAGTTCAGGTTAGATTCAGTTATATACTTCTCTGCAGCTAACTAACGATGACATTTTGTTTTTGTTGTCAGTTTTTGCTTTATATTATTATTAAATTTCAATTTGCACAGGATAAACCATAAACCTGTATTCTCACTTTGATACATTTGCTTTTACAACAAAAAACAACCTCGCCCAAATTATAAATTATAAAATGAACAAAAACACTTGTGCTACTTTATTCACTTTTTTTTCTTTTATTCAAAATAGTTATGATTTGGAAGTGGTCTGACAAAACTTGTCAAAAGTCACAAGTGTTTTTTTTTATGATTTGTAAAAGTCACCAAGCAACACAATATCAATATAGTAACAATTTCTATTTGCCTGCAGGTTATGGATGGAGACAAGATGCCCATCAACCGACTGACGAATACACCCAGGATGGGCTATGTCAAAGGGGAGAAGAGAACGGCCCACAACGCCATTGAGAAGCGATACAGGCTGAGCATCAACGACAAGATTGTGGACCTGAAAAACTTGGTGGCTGGGGAAGAGGCCAAAGTAGGTTTTCAAATTGTTTTTCTTCCTGCATCAACACTTCTTTCCGAATGTTTAAAAATAAATGTTTGAACCCTTAACCCCCCTCCCCCGCAAACAAAACAAACAACTAAAAAAAAACAATCCACCGACCTTTGACTATTTTTTAAAGTTAATTGCTTTCTATATTTTCATTCTCCCATAAACCTTTTTTCCTCTTCAGTTGAACAAATCTTCAATTTTGCGCAAAGCTATTGATATGATTCGGCACCTGAAAAAAGACAACCAGAGATTAAGACAGGAAAACATGCAGCTGAGGATGATTGTGAAAACGGAAAGTAAGTACCTACAAGTGTATCATTTGTATTTGAAGTGGCACGTGGTCTTATCTAACCAATTAAAGTTTTTTTCCACTTTTGTTTTAAGAAAGATGAAGACCAAGTACTCAGCAACTGATAATACCATTTTGATTATGTTGGAAATGTAAAGCACTTTGAGGCCTCGATGAAAAGGGCAATATAAAAATATGTTATATTACTGACTCAAAGAGTATGAATGAGCTTTAACTCTGTATGTTTTTTAACTTTCAGATATGGATGTGCTTGCATCCTTAGACACTTCACCGATGGAATCGGATCCATCATCCATGACACCTCCCTACTCGGATCAAGCATCGCCTGCCAGCAGCAATCCGCAATCGGATTCATCCAATCCGGGCAGTCCGTCTGAAATGCTCAGTAAGTTACGACTAATGATTGTGGCAACTAGTATAACATTGTCGTTGTAGCATCTTATCGCAATGTCTTTATGATGGCAGTGACAACAACATTAATAATGATAATATACTTGCTATAGCTTTGTGGTTCAATTCACATGCTTGATAGTATTTAACAGATCTATTTTTATGTTTCTCCTCTTCATTTACATTACATAAGATGAATTAATATTTCACTTCTGTCCTTTTCAGGAGACGACATGTCGTATGGGATGACTTCGAATGGCATGATGGACAAGTCCCGCATGTTCCTGTGTGTCTTCATGCTGTGTGTGCTGGCCTTCAACCCGTTCCACTACTTCATCAATCCTTCCCAGGATTCCACGGCTTCTGGCAGCCATTCAGTGTCTGGGGGCAGAACCCTGCTGTCAGAACCAGGTAAATCGAAGTTCAAGCATTTTATATTTACCTCGACATTTTTGTAGATGTTATTTCAAAATCCTATCTCAATTTTAAATTTTGTTTATATGTAGTGTTATGGGTCTATTGTTTGTTATGGTGATAATCATGATCTGGTTATGTAAAGCGCATAGAGCATCGCCTCGGGATAATTGTGCGCTATATAAGTGTCATGTATCATTATTATTATGGTATACAGGATTACTGACTTTGCATGTAGGCTCGTGGTTGGAGTGTAGGTTCTGCAGACCTGCCGTTCATTCGTAATCGGTATCATACTGATTTTAACTGTAATAATTTTGATTTACCGATTTTAATCCTAACCATCCGATTTTTTTTAAATTAAAAAAAAAAAACTATTTATCATCTTCGTGTCTTGGTGAACCGAAAAATAAATTTGACAAACACTTGACTTTTACTGAACTTCCCTTATAATTTCACCTTGGAACTTTGACCTATCGCTTGGTCATGCTTCAGAAACAGTGCTAAGAAAGATGACCTATTATCGATAGTTTATTTTATTTTTATTTTTGTCCCGATTCATGTTATAAAAAGTGGAATAATTTCTCATCTAATTGGACTAAAGTGTTAATTTCAAGTGTTTCAAAAGTTTCATGGGATCATACCGTTTTTTTCCCCCAGATACTGGGTTTTTCACAACATCATACTGTTTTTTTTTCTTCATGGAGTGGCAGGTCTGGTTCTGCTTTTGTTTCCTATCATTTGAATATTTTGTGCTCTGCCTTTTCTTCTTTATAGATGTCGACCAAAGCTGGTTTCAACGTGTCTACCCCTCTCTGTGCATGTGGCTGATCAATGGAATATTTGTCATCTTCATTCTGGCCAAACTGCTTGTTTACGGTGAACCCGTTACAAAGAAAAACAGCAATGCATACGTTACCTTTTGGAGACACAGAAAACAAGTTGACCAGGATATTTTAAAGGTTGAAATGAATATATACTTTAAATAAATACTTTGACTTGACTTAAAATATATTGCTTTTTAACTTTGTATATTTATTTATGTTCTATCTATGTCATTAGATATTGATAAGAACAAAATATGCATATATTACTTTTTCTCGCTTGAAATCAAGAATTTAATCTAAATTTAAAATATTACAGATTTTCTTAGCTTTCTCTATTACTATTAGATAGATGAGATGCCTTTTATTTTTCACAACTAAAACTAAATTAATTGTATCCCACCTTTTTTTCTTGAACCAGTCTGACTATTCGTCTAAAATAATTGTATCTCACCTTCCTTCTTTTCTTGACCCAGTCTGACTATTCGTCTAAAATAATTGTATCTCACCTTCCTTCTTTTCTTGACCCAGTCTGACTATTCGTCTGCCAACCACCAACTGAGGCAGTGCCTTCTAGTGCTTGGCCGCCCCCTGCCCACCTCCAAGTTTGACATGTTCTGCGGGGTGACGTGGCAGGTGCTGCGCCAGTGTTTGAACTGCATCTACCTCGGCCGTTGGTTGACGAGCAGGGCCGGAGGGTTGACCGGCAAATACAGCCAGGACGCCAAGGAATCAGCGAGGGATGCTGCAGAAGTTTTCCACATCCTGAACCAGCTTCACCTCACCGGTAGGCCTCTTCTCGATTTTCTATGAATGAATGAAGTTTCTCATGCCACCTCTATAAAATTGTTGTTTACACACGCAAAAATGTGCTTTTCTTGGGTTCCCCCCTTTGATTTTGCATTGAAATCTAATAGATTACTCTATGATTTTCCCCTCTGTATTTGGACCTTGTTCGGAAAACATAAAAGCAAACTTTTTTCAAAGTATTGTTGCACTTGTGCTCTAGTCTTTTTTTCTTATCTTAAACCATCCTTCTACTTTCCCCCCAGCACTGCATTGGCTAAAACATGCAGATTTTTTTCATGACAGAAATCCTTCATAACATTGGACATCTTAGTAAAAAAAAATATATACCTGTTTCTTTCGCACTGTAGGTCATGTCAGCATCAACCGACTGTCAGGATTGTACGTTGCTTTGAGTTCTGTCAACATGGGAGAGGCAGCCAGAGAGACTCTGCCTCGGTTTGATATGGCCAAGATCTACGCTTCCGCTGCCCTACAGATCAAAGCGTCTCTCCCTGAAGGATGCCAGTTTTTAGCTGTGAGTTGGCATACTCTAGATATGTATTGTTATTGTTAGGTGCAATGTCATTTGTCACGTTTTTTATAACTCTTTCTTTCATTGAATTGTCTATGATTGAGAGAGAAAAAAACCCTCAAGTTTATCAAGGGTAAAATAGTTATGAATTATTGTTTGTAAATTTGAGGAGCAAAATGAGCTTATTTTTATAAAAATATAGATTGAGCTATATTTTTAAAAGCTTAAACAAATTTTTCTCTTCCATAAGCAAAATTAAATGACCCATTCGGCATAAAACTTTTTTTGTTTTGTTATCCAATGCCTTATACCACGTTCTCAGTGTCGGTACAAGCATAAAACTGATGACAATATTTATATTCTTCAATTTGTTTTCTAATATGTATTTCCCAGACTAGAGATACTTCTTGTGTCGAGCTCGTTAAAGTATTACTGAATTGTGTTCCCTTCACATTACCGGTAGCATAAAACTAATGACGATATATTCAATCTGTTTTCTAGAGAGAGAGAAAGATAGAGCAAAAAAAAGAGAGAGAAAAACTGCATGTTGTTTGTTAGATATTCACAATGACAATGACGTGTAACTAAATGATGAATTGCCTTTGTGGACAATAAAGTTCTATTATTATAATTATTGTTATTAATGTATATTCCCAGAGATACTTCCTGTGTCGAGCTCGCTACGCGTGTCAGAAAGAAGGTGACCAGGTCCCCACGGACATCCAGTGGTTGTGCCACCCGGAGGGACACCGCTTCATCGTGGACAGCGTCAAGTTTGAAGGCACCGAGAACTCGCTCTTCTCATCACGAGGCGTCGGAAGTGAGTCGATGATGTATATAATATACTTGTCTTGTTTGTTTGTGTAATGAGAGAGTAAGCACATTAATTTCAGGTCATGCAATGTTTAGAACAACAGACCTGTAAATCTTCAGACAATTGTCTGATTTCAGACATTTTCAATTTAAGGAACTGCTTGAATTTTTCATTTTTTTGAATTATTGATTGGAAGTTAATAGTATAATAGTCCCTTACCTGAAGTGTCTGAATTTTCAGACAATTTTGTGTTCGGTCATTTACAGGTCTGGAATAAGTCCGATTGATAGATTGAAATAAAAGACAAAACCCTCCAACAACCCCGGGCTATGCATTTGTGCAAATAAGCATATTTTCCTCCAGGGGGAAAACAAGTTCCCCCCATTTTTGTTTGTTGCCTTGAATTGCGCACTCCATAAGAATTGTATGATAGTGATACATATTGATAGTCATTTAATCTAACCTCTTTCACACCAACTTTTCCTCCCGTCTTCCAGTTGACCCCTTGGCCCGCGTGACCCAGGCATTTAGAGAACATTTGCTGGAACAAGCCATGTACAGCTTGGTGTCGCCAGGCGAGCCTTTCAAGTCGACCAAGAAGAACGAACCACTGCAGTATGCCCAGCTTCTCTCCGAGTGTTCCTGCCTGTCATCGGGAGCTCTAAAAGCTCGCACCGAAAGCTCTGGCATTGAATTGATTGGAGGTAGTCTTAGAATTTCATTTTCATCTTTTGGCTCATTCTTTATATTATTTTAACTTATCTGAAATTATTCACTTACAGCGCTGGAGGTCAAAGTGCTGTAAATCTTCAAACAAACTAACGATCTAGATTGGACATTATTAGATCACAGAATAATACAAATGTTGTTTGTTTGAAGTTCATGGATTGAAAACGTATATTTTCATTACCCAAATAGTTCAAATTACTTTTGTTTCAAGCCAAATAAAAAAATTATATATTTGGAGAGAAAACAAATTGATATATTCTCCTTTGTCTCTTCTTCAGATATTGATGAGATTGCCATGTGGTGGTCCAACATTGTCTTTGTTGCCCACTACTGGTTACTGGGGGATGATGAAAATGCTCTGAGAACTTATTCCGTTCTTGACGTGTTTCCAAAGAAGCTTCAGGGCAGCGAGTAAGTTGACAAGTATTATTTTATTTTGGGGGTTTATTTCGAAAAAGTAGTTTACAAGTCGTCTGAGCTTGATTTTAGCTGAGTTAAAAAATAATATAGAAATTTCTTGTTTAACACCCATCCTAACACCAAGGGTGTAAATCTTTCAGAATTTCTCTGATTTTAGATTTTTTAAACTATCCAAGTGGACTATTACTATTAGATTTGTTTCCAAATAACTATTTTCATCGAGATTTGAAATGTTTCAGATTATATTTTGATTTGCCTTTTACACCCAGCCCTGTAACAGATTTGTATTTCTAACATAGACATACACAATGTTTATATTGTAATGTGTACTTTCATTTTCATAGTGGACTCGAGTTTATTATTTTTCCATACTTTTCTCTCTCTGTGTTCAGTGACCCACTGCCAAGAGCTGTGTACTTGGCTTACCGGGCAAGGAAGAATGTGTTCATGCAGTCAGATGATAACAAATTGAGAGCTTCTCTTCGGCAATGTGATCGATCTGGCAGACTGCTACGGGAAAGTTTGAAATTTGGATACAGGGAGGAGAATGCTACCATTATCAAGGTAATAATAATAATAATGTCTTTTTATCGAATACCGTATACCGCTCGCAGTGTCGGCATCCAGCTCCATGCTCAGTCTTAAATGGTGAATGAGGTAGATGCCCCAATAACCACCTTTGACAAAACACAGGGCTAGAAAATACAATGGATCAAGAACTACAGCAAGCAGGTGATCAGCCCAACAAATCTTTATTGTTCATTCAAGAAGGAAATTTGTTTGGTTTTTATTTGCATAGGCAATTCACAGGTGAGGCAAGCTCATTGCTTGGTTGCTACAATAGCTTCTCTCTTCATGACTATCTCAACATTCTTCATGTGTGCCATGAGAATCATCAAAGTTGCTGTGCTTCAGTGGTGCATTGTAGTTGCATTGCGTTGAATCTGACTTGCAATGCCTCTGCAGTGCAATCATTGCGGCATGACTATCTACCGACTAGGACCAACTACAGGGGTGTACAGTTTCCAGATTTACTCCAGACCTGTAAATCTTCAGCCAATAATTGTCTGATTTCAGACAATCTCAATTTAAGGAACTGCTTGAATTCTTCTCTTTTTTGTGTAGCATTGATTGGAAGTCAATAGTATAATAGTCCCTTACCTGAAGTGTGGAAAATTTTCAGACAATTTGTGTTGGGTGTTTTACAGGTCTGTACTCTGATTTCAGACATTTTTTAAAACTTTCCAAGTGGACTGAAAAGCCATCAGTTTTTGTTTCCACATTGCTATTTTCATTGGGATATGAAATGTTTCAGACTATCTGGTATTTTTGTTTATTTGCTATTTACACACACACCTGTGACATGAGCCTACTACTTTATCTGTCTCTCTCTACCAGAGTAGAGCTACTTCTGTGTGACTCAAATCAAAGCAGGTGGTGAAAATCGAAAAGCTTCTGTAAAAGGACGGGACGGTAAAAAACGAACATTTTGGGTAACCCCTTTCTCAACGGACAACAGACACCAAAACACAAAAAACACTGAACACGAAAAGCACTGGAGTCGATACAAAGGTGTGTTCTCCAGTAGGGCTGTGTGACTGGCTCCTGATTGATTGTATACAGGCCTGCAAATCTTCAGCCAATTGTCTGATTTCAGACTATTTTATTATTTGCCTTTTACATCCCTGACATGAGCCTACTTTGTCTCTCTCCCTCTACCAGAGTATCCAGCTGCTTCTGTGTGACTGGCTCCTGGCCACAAGGAAAGACATCTGGGAGAAGACGAGTGCCAAGGACAGCGACAGACCAGCCTGCCAGACCGACCTCATCGCCTTCCAGCAAGACTTGGCCTGCCTGAGGAAACTGTCGCAGGCGATGAAAGCTGCTCTTCCAAAAGTATGTTATTGTTATTGTCATTATCATTATTATTATTCAGGGGTATAAATCATTCAGATTTTTAAAATTATCCAAGTGAAAGGAAAGTACAGTAGTTTTTGTTTCCACATTACTATTTCCATCGGGATGTGAATTGTTTCATATTATTTGTTGATGTTCCATTCAAACAACTGATTTTATAAGTAGCACTAAAATATATCCAACCAATTTCTCTTCTTATATCGTAAAGAGCTTTGCCTTTTTTTAACATAGCAAGGTCCACTTCGATTGATAGTCAGAAACCCATTAATAGATTTTATAATAGTCATAGATACATATGTATTGGTAACAATTACTTTTGTATTCTTGTCAGTGTGTTTATTTGATTTTTATGTATTTCTCTTTTTTCCCCAAAGGTTTTCCTTCACGAGGCCACAGCCCGTATCATGGCGGGGGCTAGCCCAGCCAGAACCCAGCAACTGTTAGACCGAAGTATTCGTCGAAGGCCGCAGCGAAGCTCTAGTGTCGAGCAAGGTCAGTGTTTTTTAAACCACCAGTTATCCTTATCCTTTGCCTTAGACCGCTTTCGCAGTATCGGCACCCAGCACCGTGCTCAGTCTTAAATGGTGAATGAGGTAGATGCCCCAATAACCAGTATCGGCACCCAGCACCGTGCTCAGTCTTAAATGGTGAATGAGGTAGATGCCCCAATAACCACCTTTGACAAAACAGTAGTACCAGTAGTAGTAAATATTTGATTTGTTACATTCTAATATTGACGTTTAGTCGTTGGTAGTAAAATACTGTTATCGAGTCAAAGGTTAATCAATGTACCGATGATAAGCAGAATTAAAGTCCTATAGTAGTGGTGGTGTAAATTGTCTTCTTCATTTTTGGATCCTTTCAGAATAGGTACAAATATACACTCGCATTATGGCACATCATCACAACCTTTGATATGACCTGGAAAGTTTCAAATTGTGCTTAGAATATAATTACATTATTTTCTCTGCACTGGAAATAGGTGTCCTGCTTTCCTTTGTTTGAATAATGTTTCAGTTTCATGTCCCTGTATAACCATTCCACCTTTATTAATTCCATCTATGGGTTTCATTTCTATCTCAGACTCGACCAGCGACGCCCATTCAGATGCCGAGTATCCTGAACGAGAGAAAGCAGCCGCTCTTTTCATGGCGGGCCGCCATCTTCCCGCCCCCATCACGGGAGGCATCAACGAGAAATTGAGCTTGATCAAAGAAGCCAGTCGCATTTACGAAGCCCTCGGCGATAGGAAATCCGTGTTACAGTGCAGGAAGGCTTTGATGGAAGTAAACGAGTCGAACCAGTGCTCCAAAGAAATTCCTGCCTTGTAGCGATTCCCTATGTTGTTATTTTAAGGTTTGAGAATGTTGTGAGATTGATGGATATATTTTTCTAATGACTTGAAAGTATGAGTTGTAAATAGTATTCTGTATTTATTTTTAATTTTAATGGACATTTTGAATTAGTAAAGTAACATATCACACTGGTCAGGTTTTTATTTTTTCCTTCTTTACCGATAGAAAATTGTTAATTCTATTTACTTTTATTTGGTGAGGAAACCACATTAGAAGTAAAACGGAATACAGGTATTGTGAATAGATTAAAAGAAATTATGTTAGATATGTTTTATCCTATTCCATGATTTTTGTTTGTACGTTGTATTTTGGTTTCCAATATGGTCTCTTCACACAGTCTACTTCTGTTTCCTATCTTTAACCTAAAACTATCAACTTACTTTTGCCAGCACTAAATTGATCCTTGGAGGTCGAAGTGCTGTAAATCTTCAAACAAACAAACAATGTAGCACATATTCATCAAACATGTAAATATCGAACAAATAAAACATTCTCAATCTTAATTTTTTCATTGGTTGACAGATTCATTCAACAATTTTTCTCTTGTCACGGTGCGTTGACAAATATACAGGTCACACTGTAGTTTGTAAACTGAATATGTCTGCATTTATTGGCAGTGTGCGAGTTATATATATAGATATTTGGCATTTGTTTTGATACCTTTTGACTTAGATATAGAGACGATATGCATTTGTTTTGATACCTTTTGACTTAGATATAGAGACGATATGCATTTGTTTTGATACCTTTTGACTTAGATATATAGAGACGATATGCATTTGTTTTGATAACTTTTGTCATAGTCGGTGAATCAGTTTTCAGATAAAAGTGAAAGGCTCTTGCATCACATCAATTAATATCGTGAACGCGAGAAGACAAAGAAATTGAACATCAATAGAAACACTGGATAGTGAAAGAAATTAGACTAGTTTTGTCTCTGCTATAAAGACAATGTTTTTTTCACATATCCACCTTAGGATAAAGTACTACAGGTATTCTTGTCTGGATCCCTCACAAGGGAATGGGAGTTTAAAGATGACTTTTTATTTCAAAAAAAAAGTGAGGTGTTTGAAATTCAAACATTGACCCACCCTCCTTCTCCTTAATGGGTGAACAGGTGTTTTTGCCTATATTTTAAGGCCGAGTATATAGGCGCGACCCGGTCTACATGGAGCAACTCGTCCTCGACTCTCTCAATCAAACAAGATATACATATTTAGTATTAAACCGCATTAAAATTCGACACTGATTAAGAATCCCAAGTAAAATTTTAACATTTAAACTTTTTTTTGTGGAAAAAAACCCCGATAAAATTGTAGTTTGTGACGTCACCATACCGAAAACCCTTTGATTTTGTCGGCGGACCGGGTCGCGCCTACTATATCCACTTCCATATTTTAACTCTTGACGTGTTAAAAAAAGCTACTGGAACTGGAATGGACCCTAGACTTTTTCGCTTCCTGTTTGTGGGTGTTTTAGATTTATCTCGATCGGGCATTCTTGAATGTAGAGTAGGAATACTACATTGCATAATTTTAAAAAGGATTGCAAGATTTTATTTTACATTTCGTCGTGACTGAAGATTTCTAAAATTTATGTGTTTTTTTTTTTACTCCTCAGAAATGTGTCAACCAACTAATGTTGACGTTTCCATTCTCTATCTCATTCATCGTTGTAAATGTTGCATCAGAAATGTTTTGACATAATGTACGTAAATAAATGAATAAACTTTTGCGACATTGAACTGGATATGATATTTTCTTTTCATTAAGTCTGTTGGGAAGTGTGTTTTTGTGTGATTGACATTTGAATGTCTGAATGTCAATCTTTTTCAACTCTAAAAGTGTATAATATGCGACGATAGAATTAGAATACAACAGGCCACGGTGTACACTATTAGTCCCTGTTGGCAATGTTGCCTCTCAAATAAAGGTACCCTAAGGCTCCTCCTAAAGATATTGCTTCAGGGCCGTGTGAAGTATTATATTTCATCCTCCTTTGGCATATTATTATAGCATACAGATCAAGCACTCGCATGGTGTCAGCCAGCCCTACCCACAAAACTGACAGTAGGACCTAGCGAGTAATAGAAAACCTGAAACTAGTGTAACGTTATTTTTAGTATTCGGATACACTTTACCTCTAACCACCATCTTTGTTGTTTGATTTGACATCTAGTTGCCAAATTTCCTTGTTAGGCGTGGCGTACTTTGTCAGATTTTTGTTATAGAACTTCTCCCCACTCTTCATTATTTTAGATTATTAAAACTAATGATGCTATATAGTATAGGGCATAGCCTCTCAATAATTGTACATTCTAGATTAGTCTTTTAATTGTTAAATGGGTCACTAAAGATTGTAAGAGTTATGCAACTTAAGAATGGGAGTAGTTTCCCTTATATTTTATACAATGTGTAGTTGGGATCCGGTGTCCTGTGGTGATTGATTGCAGAATAAATGATTGAGCTGAAACACGCGGTGTAAGTCCGCGGTGTAAGTCCGTAATGATGCGCCTCTAATTATATGTTTATTAACTGTACAAAAAAGACTACATGTTCACCAACGGCTATCACCCTAACGGTTTTAGCTAAGAGTGAGTGGGCTAACCCTGCCCAAGAATTCTAAACTGATGCCTCAAATAGGAAAATAACATTTCTTAAGTTTTATAAGTTTGGTATTGGTGGTATTGTAAACAAACCAAATTCGCCTACTTTCTAATAAATATGATGTTATGTGCCCACAGTGACGATGATATTGCCTGTTTGTGATCTAAAACCAATGGATCTATTACTATTAGATAAACGCAGGTCTTTCTTTCCAGACCGATAAAATACATTGCAAAAATCATCCCTTACTTATACCGTACTCAAAATTCAAAAGCCCCAATGCTTACAACTAAAAATCTTAATTTTATTTATGGACAACGCCGTGTTGTAACAACTCCACAAACCACATCAACACACACCTACGCATTAACGACACACCTAAACAGAACACAATAGAAACATGACCCCCCCCCCCTCTCTTTAATTCTCTCTCTGTTGAGAACTCACTCAACTACACATACCCTATCATCCCTCCATGTGGACTGACCCACCAACTCCTATCATCCCTCCAAGTGGACTCGCCCAGCAATAACATTAACATCCTTGTTTACTTTACTTGTGAGTACAACTCACCCAACGATTTATGGTCTGTGAGTACAACTCACTCTACGAATTCTGGTTTGTGAGTACTACTCACTAAATGAATTCTGGTCTTGTGAGTACAACTCACACCCTATCATCCCTCCAAGTGGACTGATCCAACAACCCTTATCACCCCTCCGAGTGGACTCGCCCTAAAATGTCTGTTGTCTGTCTTTAGTCTTTCTGAGTACAACTCACTCATTTCACCCCTATAATAAGTGGACCCACCCGACTCCTATCCTATTTATCCCTCTGAGTCTGAGTGGACTCACCCAACGACACCTGTTTTATTGTCCCGCAAAGTTTTCAACACATTTCATTCAGTTTTGTTTTCTTCCGTTTTGCAGCACCTTCGGGGTTTTTCAAACAGATCACAAGAGCAAGCAATGTGGGCACTAGAAGAAGGCTACCTATCACATTTCTCTCGTTTCTTCCTTCTTCTTCTTCTTCGTGAGTCCCTGCAAGTTGGTCTAGTTTAGTATTAACGATTGTGATTGGACTTTAACACAAAGCCAAAGTCAAAGCTATCATCGGGGTTCGATGTTGACGATCAGCTGGTGATAGTGATTAACGTCACACATACCACAAGGCAAGGTCAACACGTGTTGCAACACTACAGGCTGCTGGTAGACAGAGACAGGCACAGTTTTTCCTCCTAAAGTTGAACCCTGTCTGACCTGACAAATCTGATGACTATTCATAGATAGGTAGGCCCCTATCTTGTTATAGATAAGTAGTAGTACACAACAATTATCACCGGGTCCAGATTACTGCGCCATGAGAAAAGAGCGCGAGTATTATTGTTTGTTTCATTTGTCACACATGCCGTCTGCGTGTTCCACGGAAAAATAGTTTTTATATATTATTATCCACGCCCTACAATTACTGTGAACGCTACTCACACTGACAATTATTCGAACGTCTCCCAATATCAAACAAAATGGCGGACAATGCGTGTCGAGGTGGTAATAATAAAGGAAGTGTAGCGTGTATATAATGTCCTAAACAGGCCTTTTAGATATACAGGCGACCCAAAAAGGTTATACATATAAATAGAATCCGTATAAGGTCTTTTGGGTGGCCCAGTGTGTGTATGTAGGTCAATAAACCTCCGTAGGTGCTTGTTTGGAATATATTAATACTTTCAACTTCATCTCAATAGTATTTTAGTATATTCCAAACAAGTATTCACGGAGAAGGTTTATTGACCTACATACACACATTGGGCCACCAAAATACTTTGGATCAGCCAGAAATACTTTGGATCAGCCGGAAATACTTTGGATTAGCCGGAAATACTTTGGATCAGCCGGAGGTACTTTGGATTAGCCGGAAATACTTTGGATTAGCCAAGACTAATGTGGTACCTGATACAGAGAGGCTATGTATACTCAGACAATAGAAAAACCCTGTTTCTATTTCTTTCTTCATCAAGGATGCTTGCGTAAGAATAAATGACTCCACAAAAAAGTTATTTGGGATAAAATTGCTATATGTATTACCTTTTTATCAACAGTGCATAACTAATAACATGAAATATTTATTTGTAGAATCATAATAAAATGCTTTGAAAGGAAATAATACATAGAAATAAAAATGTGAGTATATAATATATCATATAATAATATATAAGCTTCTTTTAGATGAACGAAACATTTTCAAAAATGGTTTAGTGTGCAATTCATGGCATTTAAATAATAGATTTGTTCGTTCATAATTTGTCTTTTATACATGTCCAGTGTGATCACTTGTTCAATGGTTCAATGATAAACAATACAAGTAGGTTTGTTTGTTTGTTATCCAATGCCTTATACCGCTTGCGCAGTGTCGGCACCCAGCTCTGTGCTCAGTCTCAAAT
>JAULCB010195668.1:0-15281 GCA_032358575.1 Dendronotus rufus
AGCTGGCGAATTCTACGATTGGTCTGACGAGAGACTTGTACGCTTTTTCTTTTACTGCTTTTGAGTTTATTTTTAAGATGTTTTGAGCAACTATGGGTATAAGTGCAATTGAGTTAAATCAAACTCTCAACGGTTAAAAGGATGAAAAAAAACATGTTTTAGAATTGAAGCCTAGTAGAAACATTTTAATTTTATTGTCATGCCAATTGGCATTGACGATCCTAACCCTAGACTAGTAGACTTGTTTCTTTTAGTTTGCTACGGCCTGTCAGGAGATGAGTAGTTGTGTATCCATGTCTTATTATGTATGTGACCATGTTGTATGTGAAGCACCTTGAGCATCCAAGTATGGATATGGGCGCTATAGAAATGAATTATTATTATTATTATTATTATTATTATTATTATTATTATTATTATTATTATTATTATTATCATTATTATCGTCCCAACCCATGCCTTCATTCACGCTATCCAAAATCTTTATTCGGTTTTTTCCTCTTGAACTACCCCTTTCCTTTACTTTCAGTTTTACTGTTGTTACAACAAGCCATTCCAATCGGTTCCACTTCGGAGCGTGTCCTTTGACAAATGGTGCCTCACATTTCTTTTTTGTTTTTCTCTTCTATCTTTGCCCGCCATAATTATGACCAGGTTGATGCGAGAAATGCAGTCCGGAGTTTGGATGACCTCACGTCAGAGATTACCAACGTGACGCCCATAGAGGTTGGTGGGAATGGATTCAACCTTCAAAGACATTTTTTTTTATCGCTATGCTATGTTATTTGTTCCAATACTAGATACAAAATAATGATACATAATGCATGGTATTACTAATAGTCTTCTTGTAGCACATTACCACAACTAGAAGGGTTAGTCATAATAACTATTGTAGCACAATTAGTACAGCTCTTTAGAAGGGTTATACTTATTAGGGAAATATATATTATCCACCTCTTTATTTAGCCATCCATCCATCCATGTTCTCACCGGTCCATCCATCCATATGTCCATTCATTCATTAATCCATAGATCGATCCACCCATTTATCTGTCTATCCATCAATCCAAGTCTCTATCCATCCATCTATCCATCTATTCACAACACCTCTATCCATTCATCTATCCGTCTATTCACAACACCTCTATCCATTCATCTATCCGTCTATTCACAACACCTCTATCTGTCTATCTATCCATAATAATAATATTAAAATGTCTGATTATTCATCCATCTATCCATGCATCCATCTGTTCTCTAATATTGAAATGTCTGATTATCCATTCATCTATCTATCCATCTATTTATCCGTCCATTCATTCATCCATCAATCCATCTATTCATCCATCCATCCATCTATTTATCCGTCCATTCATTCATCCATAATGCACTACAATCTTACCATTTAAAATGTGTTTTTCATCCCAGGCTGGTAAAGTGAACAGAGACTATGCCAAGATGCGGCCAGAGAAGAATATCAGCGACATGACGCTGAGCAGTGCTAGCTCCAACACGATGACTCAGTCTATGCCGAAACAGCTTTGTGACTTCATGGAAACGGTCGCCGGACAGCTGGACATTTTGACACAGGTCAGTCAGTGATGGACGAGTGGTCAGACATTTTAGGTGGCGCTGTTTGTGGTGTTGAGGTGGTGAAGAACTCGGCCACATCCCGGTAGTCCATGGGTTGAATCCTGGTCGGGCCAAGTTTTAATGGCTCGATTTTGCTGTTTAAAAGCTTAATTAAGTCACATCAGAAATAGACTATGTAAAAAAAGAAGGTCCTATTTGATCTGATTGATAATTTCTGTGTTATAATTAGGCATGATGAAGCCGCAGACTTAAAAACTTTAGAAGCTGATAGTCTATAGCCTCATAATATTCATTTAGGCTAAAATATAATATCCCAGGACGATTAAGAAAATACTGAAGTTGAGGTAATTGGGTAATTTACCTAGAAGAAAGAAACTATTTCCGAAATATTTGAATAAAGAGGGACGTCATCTGATGACACCTAGTAGAGAAATCACAATAGAAGATGGTGGAGAAAGGTCATGCATTCATTTTAACCAAGTCTGAAACCAGAAGTTAAGATTAAAAAGTGGAAATGAAGAAAGAAATTTATCAGAAGGTGAAGTGGTATACAGATTGATCTGATAATATCTCTCATGTGTTTTCTGTACTGGTGAAACGAAAAGGCCTAGCTAAACAAATCTCGCATTCCAATTCCATAGATACTGAACCTTAATCCCCTTTTTTCTTTTATATCTTACAGACTGTCTCCCTGTTAGAAGAAAGATTAACGATGACTGAGAACAAGTTGAAGGACGTCGTGACTGAGAAGTCAATGACCTCGTGATGAGTCTCTCCATTAGTCTTTTGTGGCCTTCTGATCTGTTGCAGTGCCGCACGTATTTATGAAAGTAAAGATGGTGAAGAAAGTCATCGTCATTGCTATTATTATTAACATCTTCATCATTATTAGCATCATCGTCGTCATCATCTTTATGACTATACATAATAAAGTGAAAGAAATTGTCACTGTTTTCTTTACCTTTATAATGTCTTTGCGTCTCTATTAAAGTACATTCTTACCATGAGAATGTTAGAGCGAGGGAGAATAATTTTTTGAAAATATGTTCAACCAAATAGGTATTTACCTTTCTCGTTTTGTGAACTATGGCATGACTTCGGAAAGTTATACAGTGATATAAATATATAGGTCTCTAATGTGTTTAGTTTATAATGAAGGACAAAGCTTTTGTTTTCTATTCGTTCCTCTGCATAACTTGGTGGAGTTTAGCAACCTTTGGTATGATGCACAAAGCTGTAATGCCTACAAAATAGGGTGTTACAGTTACAGTGTAAAAAAAACTCATCTTTCAGTTGCAGTAACAAAATTGCAGGTTTGGAGAAACCAAATACAGAATGCTGGTTAACTTTATATGATTTTAATAGATGTTATGCCTTTGTATAGTTTTAATAAGATCCTTGTTGCATTTGTTAGAAAGTACATACCTTCGTACCATGACTTCATGATATGTATATATCAAAATAAGTGGCACATTATTGGTCTTGTATTTATATAGCACTATTGTTTAAGTTCTGTTGGTTTGATTATTTATAAGTTTTGAATTTATTTATAGTTTTACGCAAATTATTTTTGTCTCCCTTGAAATATATATATGTGTTTAAGAAGATGTGTCAATTTTACGAATAGATGCATTTGTTAATAAGAAGATGTGTCAATTTTACGAATAGATGCATTTGTTAATAGATACAAGCTACTTCAGTTTGGCACTTGTCAAGAACTGAAATTCATAATCTCTGTGACTGTCAGCATTATAATTTTGAATGATTTTTATTTTTACCATGTTGACATTTTTTTGAGGCTTACAAAATATAGGCCTACTACTTCTTAAAGAGTAAAGATATTGAAAGTCATCACTAGTATTAACTTCTTCATCTTCATCATTATTAATAATAATAATTATTTATTTATATAGCGCCTTATATCCACTTAGAGTGCTCATTGGCGCTTTACAGTTACAGAACACAGAACTCTACATAATAGGACAGCTACATGTGTGTGTAAATCATTTATATAGCCCTTATCCACGGTCTTCACCATGCTCTAAGCGCTTACAATGTTCAATTTCAATTAACATTATCCTCATCATCTTTATGACTATATTGTATGAAAGAAATTGTCACTGTTTTCTTTGCCTTCATCACCAATGTTGTATATAACAACTTTGTACATATTTATACGCTTGCATTCATTATGTTATGCAAATAACATTCCGTCCAATACAATATCTTTAACTTTGTATTTGAATGTAGTTAGTTATTGATGATCAAAATACCAGTCGTATCTTGTCACTGCTGCCTGTATCCCGTTGAACACGACACTACTACTTTCACTTTACCCATAATAATAATATTAATATTAATAATTTACACTTATAGTTCACTCATATCCCAGGTAAACTTGGCTCTAGGCGCACCCATCCTGTGGAGTATGAGAGTCTTCCTATTCTTATCTTGATCTTATCACCTGAAACCTCTTCTCTCTTTCTTTCTCTCTTTCTCTCTCTCTTTCTTTCTTTCTTTCTCTGCTTTTTTCAGAGTCTCATGGGAAGTAATCTGCGATCAACTTGTAATGTAAATTATCTAAAATGTAGCTTCCTAACTCGTTCTAGTTCTATGGAAACTGCGATAAGCTGACCTACTATGGGCCTGGTGGCTACACAGAGGTCTTCCCTCTACGTTCACTACTTATGATGAATGGTAGAAGGAGTTCTGCCCACAAAAACTTTTCTGCCATCGTGGCAGCCATGCACACAAAAAACCTTTAGTACCGGTACAGTGAAACCTTGTTGTACCGCCATTCTCGCTGACTGACAGTTTTTGCAAAGAACTAATAATAGGTGTAGTTGGTTTATTGTATAAATATAAAAAATATAAAGTGTTAGCTTTATACCACCGCCCTTAATCTGTGGTATACCTATAACAAAGTTTCACTGTATATATTGATATAATACAATTCCAGCATTCAGCAATAAAACTAGAGTGAGTAGATGATGCACGTAATGATAATAATCTAGTTGGATATATTATATGTGTATATACATTATGTAGAATCCTGTTCTAAGAAACAGATATGATATACGTACTTTGACATGTGCATGATTTTATAAAGTTATACACTCGTCGTTAGTTATCGATTGAATTGACTCTGATCATCCATTTTGTTATAGAATTGTAAAGAAATAACCAATAAACAATGTTGAAAACACGCCTTGGTTTTTCTTCTTTTTAATTGTTAGTGTTTTTGAAAATTTGTATGGATGTTTTTTATTACTAACAACTCTATCGTTTACTGATCTTCTCACCGATCTCCTTCCCACCAAAGTTTGGAGGGGCACCTACACTACATGGCGAGTTTTACCACCAACCTTTTCTCATGGTGTTGTCTTTATCAAGGAATTGTATACTCTCTTAACATGTTTCGTCTGATGTGTTACGTTTTTTACCGGGGATAAATGTGGAATCGTAAAAGCGCTTAGAGCATGGTGATGACTGTGGATAAGCGGTCGATGGATTCTGGGTTCGAATCTTGGCTGCGTACGACGATCGCTGAGTCCTCACTTATGAATTATGAATACCTACTGACTATTATTACTATTAAACAAGTGGGTTGGGAGAGTAATCTGCAATAGACTAGCATCCTGTCCAAGTCATCCATAATAGCTTTCTTTCTTTCTTGATCAATTTACCCTTTGTACCTTTCAGTGTAAGGTTTTTAAGCATCATAAACGAACCTTCGCCACTGGTTAATATCAAATGTCCATAATAGCTGTGGTGTAGAAATGTGGGACATTCTAGTCTATGAATAGAATGGAGGTACTGTTGTGTCATCTGGAAGGACATGTCGGACATTATTTTCTTTCGGGTTGGGAGACTAATATGCAATAGACTAGCGTCGTCCTATCCAGAAAGCGGCTGCTGTCACTTGTCCGCCTCACCCTATGGGAGCCAGGATAATCTCTCAGCTCTGGCTCCTTTAGCCTCAAGACTCAAGGCTCTCTATCTGTGTTCTACAAGCTTGTTTTGTTTTTTCCTTGTGTAACATAACATAAACATTCTTATATAGCGCTAATCACCAGCACCGATGCCTCAAAGCACTTTGCATTTACATGATAACGCGGATACCGTAAAACGGGGTATATCAGCCCAATCGCTAAATCTTGATATCATCAACCCAAAATGTGTCAGTGACACTGACAGTGTGCTCTCTTAACACCACTGACTGAGTCACAGTAGTTACTTTACTGAACTCTTGACATAAGCAAATAAGAACATTTTGATTAATAATGTTTTCCCCATTTTTATTGTAAGTAGGCAAGTAACAGAAAGTCAACTGTTTTATCATTTTCTATGCCGAGCCGAAAGGGTAGTAGAAGGCATGAACTTTTTATAATATAGTCAGTCTCCAATAGGATTTGAACCCACAAAGGGAAATTCAACATATGAAAGTTTGCCTCTGTCAGGATTCGAACCTTGGACATCCAGGTGGCTGGCAAGTTCTTTATAACTCTCAACCACAACAATACTGTACCCAAATCACCATAGATTAACATTTGTTTCAGCATATTTACTTTTTTTCACACAGGTGGTACTTTTGTTTATGCTTTATCTGCAATACAGTGGACGCCGGATTTAACGAGAAGTCGGCTACAACGAGGCCAGTTGAAAGCCCTGTATACCCGACGTCGCGTATAACGAAAGGTCGCATACAACGAGATCATGTCGTCAGTCCCGACGACCTCGTTGAATCTGACTTCCACTGTACTTCTGTTTATGCTTCATCTGCAATAGTAACTGAACCAAAGTCTTAAATAAAGACTTCTTATCCTCGGATGAACTTGGTGTTTCCCAAGTAGGAAGCGAGTGCACTGACCGCTTGATAAAAAAGTAATTACATATATATATATAGCATCAGCTACACATCACAATCAGGACAAAAAGCAACAACAATATGTCCTCATTTTGTAAAAAAAAAAGGTTTTTATTTGTTTATTACATACGAATAAGAGTAGTTACTTCATTTAAAAAAAAGTTCTATCAAAGGAATGTGTAAGTGTATTATATACAATAGGTATACTGTAGTATTAAACGAAGATTCACTGATTTCAGAAACTCAACTTCCACAACATGTACAGGTACACACACAACAACTTGTACAGGTACACACACAACCTAGCAGGAGCAGACGAAATAAAATCTCAACATGTCAATTCGGTAGGTAGGTAATCTAAAACTAAAGATGTTCGTCTACAGACAGCACAGCCACAACTACATATTATTTGGTTGTATGGTATTGGTATGTATTGAGGAAAAGCTTAGAGTTAGAATTGATAGATATGCAATCACTCTGTGCACTGAATTATTGATTCATAAATGTAGCACTAGTAGTAGTAGTAGATAAGTCGTAGCTTATTACATAGAAGAAAATATTATTTTCCCTTAACTGTCCCAAAGGGCTCATTCATCGCCATTTTGGGTTCAATTCCGAATAAAGACTGGAATAACCCGCACGGGTTATCTAAGGTTTTAACAATTACACCTCCATCTTTTTTATTTCTATCCAATTAACAAACTCATCCTGTCAAGCTTCATGAGACATCAAGTAACGTCCTGGTAGTGCTGTTGCCGGACAGTACCACACAACCCGTGTCTTGTGGGGAAAGGTGTACTAACGAAAATGCTGAATTTTGATTAAACAAAGGTACTTTACAATAAAGTAGTAAAATTCAATGCGTGGCACTAACTGGGTATCAAATTCAATACATTTTTGGCCTACATTTTTGTTTTGTTCAATACAACAATGCCGACAGTAAGTTGCTGGCTTGTGTGAAGAGAATACCTCCACCCCCTTTTACATCCCACAGTGGTGGGTAAAAAGTAGGAAAACACTATGAGTTGAAAGCTAAGAACCAAGAAGTAAACCCACCATCAAGAAAGAGAAACTGAAATTTAGCGCCTAAAGCATTCAGCACAAATATAACCTAGACATCCAGTAATATATAATCAAAATGCCATCCATTCACCTCTCTTATGTAAATCAGTAAATACAACTCTTAAAAGTATAAATGGAATGTATGATATGTATCTCTATCTACAGTTACATCAAGATAACATGGTGTAAAATTTCAGGAATGTAGGCAACAGTGCCAGAAAACAAAAATTTCTCGAATTCAATATCAAGAAAAAACTCTTTCATTCATCTCTCTTCCACTCTTTCATAATTATCATCAAATTACAAAAACAAGTTTAATCTTTAAAACAATTTTGAAAATAACTTGCCTTTCCATTGCTGGGTCACAGCATAAAATGTTGAACCAAGAGTTTAACAAATATTACAAATTAATATACTAACAATATAATAATCAAAATAGGTGCCATTATTTCATTAAATATATATATATTATATCTTTTAGTTCGACACATTTTAAGGATAAAACAGGCTACTGTTCTGATTTGCAGTCAAAGCCTTAAAAACGTCGTCTCAGATGTGTTCGAAACTCAGAAGTCCCAGTGGTAACCCGAGTACACAAACCACTTGACCAATGCGGCAGTAGAAAATCAATGTACAAAACAAAAGTTCACTAAATCAGTAAACATAACAAAAACAACAACAAAAAATAATCATAAAATATTTACAGAATAGTAGTAGAAAAGTTAAATGTGCTCCTCTTGTAAGGTCACAACAAATATGAAAAATATCTCACTTGGAATGTAGTACATAATAGGTCATTTCATTGAAAGAGTAAAACTGTAATCACACACTTTAGAATAAAGAAATTGAGCAACAAAAGAGCTGTATGAAAATTCACATCGTTGTTAAAGATTAGTGGTACGAGGTAGTACATAATAATTAAATATAATATGAAAAATGAAATCTGGAATGATGAATCTGTAAATGAGCTTGAGTGTCTCGGAGAAGTTCACACACGCTTAAAAGACTATAACAGTAACAGTAAATCCCACACTTTCTTCGGAACTGAACCCAAAATGACAAAGTGCCCTTTGGGACAATGAAGGCAAATTTTATTTATTTTAGTTTACACTGAAGAGCTATCAGTGGTGCATGCCCTCTCTCTTTAAGGTTTCCGTTCATTTTTTATGGATTCCTCCTTCACAATAAATCAATTCCATTTTAATCAAAGAGTGAAATCATAAAGACTGACTGACATGTCAATGGTGACCTTTTAGCAAATGACAAGAGGAAGAAGATCAATAAGCTCGACCCAACCCCCTCCCCCCTTTCCATTTTTCTTAAAATACAATTTACAAAGTCAAAATAACGCATAGTATCAACCTTTACTAACAATAATAAGACAGACATCTTTTTCATTCTTACATCGTTAAAAAATAAAGACATCTATTTTCTATTCAGACAAAGTTTCTCTACCGCCTCATATACTCCACCCCACTCTGTAACGGCATGTCTGGTTCTTCTTTGCGAGGCTGTGCTGCTGCTGCCGCCGCTGGTGCTCTCTGGCCCGAATTGACGCTGCCAGCTGAAGAGTTACCTCCCCTGTTGTTAACGGCGTCCATCGGCGTGTAGCCTCGACGCACCAAGTACGAGTACACGGGCGGGTCGGTCGGCTTCACCTGGTCTTGAGACGATGCGAGGGGATGCGAGTTTTGGCCGGGATATTGCGGAGGCGGGTAATTGGGGGGTACCATCTGGACCGGTTGGAATTGGTGGGCGGCCGGGTGGCCCGCCATGACGGGAACGAACTGGCCCCCCATGTGAGGAGGCGGGTACGGGTTGTAGGGCGGCATACCGGCGGCCTGCTGCGGGTGTTGGGCTTTGGCTTGCGGCCGTCTGGCTCGGGGCTCGGAACGGCGGGAAGACGCCGCGTCGTCCGTCGATGATTGTCGTCTTCTCCTCGGTTTGGATTTCTCTTTATTAGACTTCTTTCCCTTGGCTTTCTTCGCTTTAGCTCCCCTGGCAGAACTAGCAGCGCTGCTCCGTCCGGACTCGGATTCCGTCTCCGTCTCGCTTTCTTCCCCTTCCGAGGACGTGGTCAATCTTTTCCTCGTCGAGTCGTTGTCGCTGGACGATTCTTCCGTTTCCTCGTCCGAGTATTCTCCAGACGAGCTGTCACGCGTGGCTTCTTCAAACGACGGCGGCCGTTGATTCCTCGGTTTCCATCGTGCTGCGGCTCCGGGTCTCACCCGCGGCGTGATGACCTTTTCCTTGAAGTTGTCGGGATTGTCTTCGTCGTCATCGGAGTACGTAGAATTCTGGGACGCCATTTTGTCCCGGCCGTTGTTCCTATTGTCTCTTTGGTTCATCAGATTCCGCTGTTGAAATTTTTCATCTGTAAAATAATGAAAAGTAGAGAAAGTTGTTTTGTCATTATGATTGTTAAATCTTTTTAAGACCTGCATCACTGGCTTGCTGTAATGAATGAAACAACTTCTGAGGGATACATGAGGTAAAGTCTTCGATACTGTAAGTTCATGAAAGATACAGACTAGAACCTATCTATATCTTTACCTATTATGAAAAATAAATTTTCAAAGAGAACAATTGATATTATGCATATTAGCAAAGATAATGTATGTATGTTTAAAGATAAATCCACCAAGTAACAGTCAACATACTAACGCAGTCAACATCTATTTGACTGTGAAAAGATATTTAGACATAATATGTCAGCTAACATTAGAAATGGGCAAGATGATAAAGGAAAAGGGTGGATAAGTTATTTAATTATCAACTGATAACACAAATTGCATTTCTTTTTACACACTGAAAATCACAGATAACCCCATTTCACCATGGAAGAGCAAGCAAATAAACAAAAGAAGGGAAATATGAAAATGAAAAGAAGCGTTGAAATAATATGTTTAGACTTTTGCTTTACTTTTATGTTTTCAGTAATATGTTATACGCACATACTAATACTAGCCCCTAGAAGCAAAAGGTGATTACAAAGGGAAGGGGATTACAAAGGGAAGGGGATTGTTAAGCAATTTGATTCCATGCATTTTAATCAACTCAAATATAAATAAATAAATTCAACAAATCATAAAAAATCAAAAAGTGAATTTTTAAAAAAGAGGGATTAAAAATAAAAGACTAAATAGAATGTGAGCCTTGACTTTAAAATTTCAAAATCTCATTACATTATGCTATGAATCAAAAACTATCAATATGAATTGAGATGATAACAGGGTGACAAAAAAAAGAAGAAAAGGAGAAGTCTGAAAAATTAGAGTTTGTTCAGAAATACGTGGCTCCAATAGACTTAACTGTAAATTAATGCAATTTTCGTCGATATCTACTGAAATAGAGATAAAACATTATATCATTTTCCATTAATTCTGTGCAGAACAAAGAATAAAGATTCTAAAGAAAACCAAGACAAAAAGACAACACGACTCGCCATGATCATAGACACTGGACCCGTCCTCACTCCTGGGGGTCGTCGCTGCTCCTTTCCGTGAATAGGTCTCCGTGGTGGACCGTGGATTCTGACTGTAGGCTCCGCCTCCCCTCTGACTGGTCCCACTTACGGACCACGGAGCCGACTGGGTTACCTGACTTCTCGTGTCCAAGGTGGTCGCTGAAAGTTAGAACCATCATCCCTCAAATAGGTAATTTTCTCTTGCCTATGAAATTCATATTTTTTATTTTCAACTTTGGTTTTTTGGTAAACTGAAAGAACCACCATCCCTCAAATAGGTAATTTTCTCTTGCCTATGCATAAATTGTATCTTTTATATTTAGCTTTGATCATTAAGAATAATCAAACACCAACACCTTTTAGTTTAGGTCATACATTGCTCCGAGCAGGCTAGATGATAGCTTGTTAGAAGAAAATAAAAGAGTAGTGTAGAAGCAACACTTACTGGAAGGGTGGAACTTAATTGATACAAACAGGGATAAACAGAGTCAATTTGAATTCAATATCAGGCAGCTCTTTGTCAAAGGCTTTAAATATCCCCTGCTCATCCGGATGTATATTTTAGATTTTTTTGTTTTTGTTTAACCATGTGAATTTAGGGTCATATTACTTTTCACCCAATTCAATCAAATTTGTATGTATCATCCCTAAGCAAAATTAAAGACTTCTTATTCTAGAATGCTGATTACACTCTTCTTGCTAAGAAAAACAAGTAAACTCTCAAAAAGTGAATAGTTTGATTTAGTTCAGACCTTTTGGAAATGAAAAGCAGGTAATGCGAATATAGAGAACTCAAAAGAGAAAATTGTTTAGCTTGCTATAGATTTAGAAGAATAAAAACCATTTAGTTTCATTTTTGTTTAGTAGGGACGAAAATGCCTTTGAAAGTAAAAGTAAAAGTATGTTTTTTAATTCATAACGTACGTTCTCCAGTACATGGTCTGCATGCACTACTCTATGACTCTATGTAAATAGTACAATCTCAAAAATTATTTGTAAGTGATACATTTTTGTGTACATAATCAAGACCAGTATAGTCATGCATATTATAATGTGATGATAATAATATAATCATATACATATATATTTCATCATTAACATTATCAATGTTACTATTTTATGGATCATAATAATAGGGATATAAAAGAAAACATGCAATTCTAGTAATAAATAAAATATCTGTGATTTTCAGTGATAGCAATGTCACTAACTAAGAATATAAGTATGAGAAAAGCGTTTTCCACACTTTCATTAGACCCCCCTCTACTCCATCGAGTCAAATACATACTCGGAATAATAAATATCTAAATCTCAACCTTTTCAATTTGATATAAAAGCTAAATCTCAACTTAATACCAAAATACCACCAAAGATAAAATTACAAAGGAAGGATATGAAATCTTTTGAAAAGCAGTTATCGTAAATATCGCAAACTATGCTTTAAAAAAAATAAGGGATGATCCAAAAGAGGAGGAAGAAGAAGAAACCTTTTAAAACGAAACAAAATTTAAAGGATTATCTATTTTATCATCATCGATCATTATCGTTACCAGTTTTCATGGTTTCCAGCTGAATGGTCTCCCACTTCTTGTCTAGTCCCCGGTACTTGATATTGAAGTAACACAGCAAGCCCACACAGATGACGAGGACCAGTCCGTAGAAACCTCCTATCATTCCCACAATGGCGTCCTGATCAAACTTCTGGAAGCTGAAGTAATTGGTTTTATCAAAGTCTGGATTCACTCCACCTGAGAGAAAAACAAAACAAAACAAATAATATAATGAATAAAGATCAATATTTGAGAGAATTTGTTTTTCTGTCCTTTATTGTCCAGAAGGGCTCATTGTCACTTTGGGTTCAATTCCGAATAAAGACCAAATTTCCCACGCGTCAGCCGCAGAGCAGCACCACAAGATAGGTAATGGGAGTTTCTTGCCCAAGAGAAAATACCAAGTGCCGAAGAAGGACTCGGAACCGGGTTATTTGATTTGGGTCTCAGTACAATGTCTTAACCACTCGGCCACCTCACACCTGAGTAGAGTGAGGAAAGTATTGTGTTTCCACTACTTGGATTTTAATCTTGGACGGACAGCTGCATGACGTACCATTTTGTTTGTTACCTTTCGACCACAACGACACCTGTCACTAATATCATTATTTCAAATGCATCCTAATGATGCACAGTGGGCTAATCACCTGCTTGCCAAAGTTCTTGATCAATAATATTTCCCAGATGTCTCTTGTCAAAGGTGGTTATTGGGGCATCTACTTCATTCACAATCAATTTAAGACTGGGCATAGAGCTGGGTGCAGACACTGCAAAAGCGGTATAAGGCAAAGGACAACAAAACAAAACAAATGCGTCCTAATCATGAAAACCTCCTCCTACCCCTGATAGGCTTGACTCTGATCTCAATGTTAAAGTCGTGATTGTCCGGGTTATTTCTTGTCATGATGAAAGTGACTGTGTCTCCGGAGGTCACCAGACGCTGCCGATTGATGTTCTGTTGACTGCGGCAGTCGTACGATCCCTGATGAAAATTAAAATAAGTAATGACAGTCACCTGATACCAAAAGGTTGGGACGGTAAAAATGTGAAATAATGAAAGTCAATACTTGTATTCATTCGTTCCTGTGAGGAGAGAATACTGAAACTGATACACATCAGACCAGTTTTAGATCATACACAGTACTGGAGACAAGTAATAATACAATAGCCTAGGAATGCTCACCTACCATCGGATATTTCAATATTCTAAAAAAAAAAAAATGAATAGGGGAACAAATTTAAAGATGCAAAGTTAAAAATCAAAATATCAGCAACAATTCATCTTTTTTCATTGCTACTGATTATGGTACCCCACCTCCGGCTACCCCTCCTATAAAATAATAATAAGCTTGTAAACATAAAAGGTAGTGAAGATACTTTCACTTTCATCGACCAATACCTACCAATTTTTGAGTGCCTTGGCCATCATAGATGGAGAGCTGTGTGCGACAGTCGTTAATGTACAGAGCTACAATAAGGACCTGAAGCTGAACACCGGGGTAGATGGACTGTCAAAGAAGAGGGAAAAGGGAAACCATGAATGTTGGAATGTTGTTTGACAAGGTGGATTTAACAATTGATAACAAATAGGTCTGCCTCCTCATGTCATGTCACACTGAAAACCTGTCTTTGGTGGAGAACTTTTACTGCTACCTCGTTTCTCTCATATATTTATTATTTTAAATCACGAAATGGATACATTATAAAGTGTTATAGGTTTTTATTCTTATGTTACAAACTTACAAACTTTGCTGAAAGGTTTGCGCAGAATCCAGTGCTGCTCACTGGCTACGCTATGCTGCACTCAAGGACCTAGACCTACGTAGGCCCTTTTGAATGGAAATTTCCACTATTCTGTATTCTGATTTAAAAAAAAAAGAAAACTGAATATTCATTAAGGGCCGGGTTCACAGCCTTACAGTACAGTGTGTCTGTGAACTGACCCGAATGGGAACGAGGCTGGAGATTGCTACGCTTTTTATCATTTTGACAGCGACGTTCTGTGGTACACAATGCAGGGGTTACTGGCTAAGTTGACACGCTTTGCACCTCATGCGGGTAAAAAAAACACATTAATCTTAAAGTTGAACACCAAATTTTAAACGAAGGTTCTCAAACTGACCGTAGAGGTGATCCTAATGGTACAGGAGATGGGCCCTGTGTCGATGTTGTTGAAGTTATACCCCATGATCTTCGCCTCATTGTTGAAAATGTTTTTCAATTCATCACGACAGTCACTCTTGCTGGTAAGATAAACTGAAAGATTAAAAACAATTGTGAGTTATTTTCAAAATATTTGAAAAATAAAGTCAACCTGTGGAAATGAATGTCAGAGCTGAGATGAAAAGTAGTATAAGCTTTATGTCCTTTAAAAAAAAAATGAATTCAAGAGTTTGGTTTGGAATAGGTATGATTGTTTTATTATCAGCTCACATAGAGAGATAGTAGGAAGGGAATTCACTACCTACCCACAAATACATACCCAGTTCTGACTTACTCATACAGCCTATGAGTATGAGGGCATTTCATTATTGAGAAAATCAAGGTTATCAGTTCGGCCACCTCTATTCTCACCCGGGGTTAGAGGGCAATCCTTTTGGCTATTCTCACCCGGGGTTGGAGGTCAAACCTTTTGGCTATTCTCACCCGGGGTTAGAGGTCTCAGTGACATAATAAATATGGTTTGAAAATATTGTTTTCTTTACGATCAACTAGATATAAGAAAGTGACGTGACTGTGAACA
>JAULCB010195778.1:0-15279 GCA_032358575.1 Dendronotus rufus
ATTGATCAAGAAAGAAGAAGAAAGATGTGCTTGGAATGATATTATATATAGAAAAGTAGACATTAAAGATTTTGATTCTCAGAGTTAGATTTAATCATTAGCTTTGTATGTAAAATCCTTTGACTAAAATTATCCGCCTTCAAGTTCTAATCGGTCCCATTTTAATTTTACGAGTTGGAACGGGGGTCATAGGAGAGCTACAATAAATGTATGCAAAATGACAGTCATTTTTTTTCTCTCAAAATTGTATTTCCTATCATTTCATTAGTTATAATAGTATAGCGGGAACGTCTTAATTCTTATTAATTCATGAGAATCATTTTTACTCCTTTCATCACCAAAACCCCTAGACGTCATCTATGAATCAAGTTTGTGTTCTGCACCTTTTAGATATTCGGATTATTTTAGAGTTTTGTAGTTCAATTTTTACTACTAAACGCTACGTTACGGTTTAGAGACTAGATATTGGGCATGATGATACGACAGGTTGCATGTTGCATGTTTTGGATGACAACATTGCCGGGGGAAGATGATATATAACAATTGACTGATACGATATATATATATATTATATCTGAACCTGTTAAGGAATTATTAATATTATGCTACACCTTCATTTCATTCCTGGTTGTACTGTAATTGAGTTACTATCTAAAGATGAATCGTTTTCATTAGTTAGTAGTAGTGTAAATATTAGATTGTGAAATATCTGGATTATAATATCAACTCTTTAAGTGTTCGGTGTTCAGAAGTTTTGTTAGACGCAAAAAAACAAGCTAACCTTACACCGAAAGGTACAAAAGATAAATTGATCAAGAAAGAAGAAAGAAAAAACAAGATCTGATGCATGATGCTGGTATTCTATTTCATTGTTTCTTTTTAATCATCTTTGTTTCTTATTACTATTTAAATGTAGAATTTATGATCAAAAGAATAACACATATATATAGAGAAAGTCGATTGTTAGGCCTATATCATTGCGTTATTAACCCTTGCATCACCACCTTGTACTTCACGCATGCTCATCACTATAACATTGCACCATGGAGGGTATTGACATTTTCACACAAGCTTTGCTTTTTCATTCATTTTATTCCTTTTTTTATTCCTTTTTGTTTATTATTATTTTTTTTTATTTTTTTTCATTTATTTTATCAATATATATATATATACGAGGGAATGTCAATAAGTTTTAAACTATAATAGACTATAAAGGAGTTGTGACATCAATAATTTGTTCTTGTAAGTGATGGTTGGGAGACGGGCTTTAACGGGCACCCAAATTTTGTAGGGTTGTTGGCAGAGATATTTCTCTGGTTGTTGGTGGTGATAAGACTTGCGTACTGCCTAAACTACCATTAGAAAAGTCACAATAATTGTCATAAATTCTAACCTTAGATGTATCTTCAAGAAGAAGAAGAAGAAGAAGGAGGAGAAGATCTTCAATGTCTACAAGATTATTCCTCTACTCCTTCATACTGGGATAATATAACAAAAACGTATTGATACCCTCATATATATCTATCTATTTGATTATCTATCAATCTATATGCCATACCAGACACACCCAATGCATAATTAATGTTGATTTTGCTAATGTTGTTTTTTCCCTTTCTGCCCTGCTTTGCATGTTTGCTGTGCTATTTTACCACCGCTTGGTACATTGGTACCCATAACTCTCGCAGTCTTTGTGTTTTCAGGTAGGTGAAACACGGGTTGAGTTACACAGCATTGAATAATAATTTATTTGGTTTGCATTTTATCTTTATATGGTGGGGTTGGTTGGTTGGTTAGTGTTTTTGTTGTTTTCCCCTTTGATTGGTGTTGTACAGACTGGTTGAGGCGTTGATAAAAGGCTACCAGATTCTTGAATGAAAACAGAACTTATTACCGTCAGTTCGTTCTCTAAACAATATTACAGGAGAGACGAAATAATCCCTGTTATATTTAACAGCAATGAGTGGTACAATCGATATTAATTGTACTGTTATTTACGCGTTTCTATAGGTCAATTCCCCCCACCCCACCCTCTCCCCATTTAAAACGGCATGTACAAATTGTAATGACGTGATGTTTGATGAAAACAACCCAAAAATTTAATTTAGAGAACAACACTGATGATATGTAATAAAGTGTATAATGAATGAAATATAAAGGATGAGACATGTTGAAAATGTGCATGACTTTGTAAAGAAGTAAAGGGATAACATTAGGATTTCTGAGGGTGTTGGGATGGGGGATGAGGAGATTATAAAGAGTATAAAGTTCAAGTTCAAGTTCAATGAAAGTGTAACTATTTGTACATTGCACCAAGGCACACTAACAATTCTGCAGACAAATTATTCCAATTGCATAACATAGCACTTGCATTTATTTGTGAATTAACATGATCAAACTATTAACTCCAGCTATCCTCTTAGACTTTCCTAGAACTATGTCTAAGATTATGGTGCTTTTCTCATTGAAAACAATCATTTGAAATACCGGTATTCAATGTTATAAACCAAGATCAAAATCATTAAGCAAAAATTTCAGCCAAAAAAATGTAGGTGAATCTCACTCCTTGTTTGATTCAAAATGTTTCAAAATTCCTAAACGAACTTTCTTGATTTATCAGTGGTCTAACCACGGCTATGCTATTTGAATTATTTTGATCTATTCTTTATCCAATTTTCACAATGTAAGCAATGTGTAAGGTACCTATCTGTAGATTCATTCCCTCTTAGATCAGGTGACCCTAGTGGGTTCCACTTACATTTTTTTCAACTAAAACTTTGCTTTTCCCCCCAATTGTATATCAGACTTACTTAAAATATGCCAAATTATATATTCTTTTTACAAAAAACCTTTAAGCCTTATGACATCAAATTTGAAAATAATGTTTTTTGCTCTTCCATGTTTAAAATTCATGTTATGCCGTAATATATATATATAAAACATACCTCCTTTTCTGACCAAGCTTTTTACCTTTACCTCGGTTACCTGTCGCGTCCATCTCAGGTGAGCCAGATGTCCAACTGACTGGAGTCCGAGAAGAAATCCAGGTGTTCACTACACCCCTCGGAGGCGGCAAGTACAGGTGCACTTACATCCCAAGAATCCCTGGAGCGTACCTGCTTCACATCTCTTGGAATGGACGACAGGTAAGGGTTGCCTTAGTTATTCTCGATCGTCGATGACGTTTTAACTGCTTTTAACAAGAAAACTATTTGTAGGGCATTTAAATGAATAGTAAGTGACGTCATTTGTAATTCATTTTGTACTGGTTTTCACTAGGCTCTAAGCGCTCAACAACTATGTATTTATCCCCAGTAGAATAACAGAAATGTTCTTCTATAGCGCTCTTAGCCAATAGGTTATCAATCATTACCCCTTGCCCCAAACGAACAATCGTTGACCAGCTGCCGAAACAAACAATGGTTAACCCGTTGCCCCAAACAAACAATCGTTAACCTGTTGCCCCATTGCCCCGTTTTCTGTCTTCCTCTCCTCCAGCTGCGTGGCTCCCCCTACAAAGTGAACGTCATCGGAGCCTCATACCCCAATCGGGTAGCGGTGAATGGTGAGGGCCTCAAGGGAGGCCTGCTGGGACAGAACCTCGACTTCCGCATCGACACTCGCAAGGCCGGACCTGGTAATTCCTCGTGTTACTATGACTACCACTATGACTATCAATACCATTGATTCTTTCTAGCCAGTCGAATAGAACAAGAGATAGAATTATGTTAAAATGAAACAATAAAATATTTAACGATACATACAATTTTGTGTTTTTATTAGATAACGATGAATAATGCGTTAACTTCCGTTTTATAGTATTCGTTAACTTGATATACGTATGGTTTGATAAACGATTGATTACAGCATTCCTTATTCAAATATTATATCATCATCATCAGTAAGTATACTTACAATATTATGCTTTATTCATTTTCTTTCTATCGTGTTGTGTGCCTTTAATTGTATGTCACTATTCAAATGGATGTAAAACACTTCTCCTGGGTGAACTGTGGCAATTGAGTCCAACCCAACGTAATTGTCAAGTACAACAGTGTTGTTGTTACCCCTACTGTTGGGAGTAATCTGGATGGTATATTGAGAATACAAACAAACGGATTAAGAAGTTTATTTTCTTTATCCAAACTTGTAGGATTTGGAGAAATAAAGAAATTTAACACAATAATTTTTAAGTTTTGTCGTATCAAAAGAGCTTTGAATTTTAAGTTTTAAGTGACAAGAATATGATATAATAAATTCTAGAACTTCTTTTGATTGGATGCAAAAGAATTTCAATGTTAACAAAATGCTTCATTAACACATGTAGGAGGCGTTATGGTAATAATGGTGGTAATAATAATAATAATAATAATAATAATGATCATAACAATAAGTGTTTGATGTACGTATTATGTGTGGCTATGCTGAATTACTTTAATAATGCTTACGGACACACAAACACACAGGGATATCCGCACTCAGCCCTCTCACACGCCATATTATTTATCTACAAGTTTACTTTGTATTATGAACATGAATTTGAATTAATTTGTTGTTACCCTCATCTATATTATTACTGAAAATAAATTACATATACATACTATTTGGTCGGTACCTCTCCTCTTCTCTTCCTTCTTCATAAGAACTCTTCTAGTTCTAGTTCAATAGAACCTCTTTTCATTTCATTTCTCTCAAGCCATACTTTTTCTCTTAGTAACATACTGAACCTGAAATTTCCACTGTCCGTATGGAAATTATCACTTTGGAATAGACTTCCTCTTAGATCTCTTTTCTTTGTTTATTTTTTCAATTTTATGTTTCCATCTATATCAAATGTAACTGAAATCCTTACTAGCAAACTGTTTACTCCATTACTGTTTCCTGTCATTAACATTAACTCTGTACTTTTTCCGTCATTGATCTTGTGTTATTATAATTTATCAAAGAATACTGGGTGATTCGATAAAGAGCACTGTAGATATGGAAATTGTTCTTAAACATTTTTCTCACTATCACTATCATCTTTTTCACATTCAACTCACTATGGGTTCTACTTCTGTTCATCTTTTAACTCAAATTATCAAACCTTGTACACATCCCTGGGTAACCTACAATGTGTTGTTGCTGTTCTGTTGTTGTAATTTTCTACACACATCTTCTCCACATCTTTGCTCTCATTGCTGGTATAATTTACTTTCTCTCCCATACCTAACGGACATCTCCGTTCTAACCATTGTGTGTTTGATAATTCCTTCCTAGATTCTAGTCACTGCCAGACCACACACAGACCAGCCTTGGACTTGCGGGTTTTTTTTGTCTTGTTCATCAACTATACCAACTTATTCTGAATAAAAATAGACAAATACTAATAATTTTTAACTTTCCTTTAGATACCGAAGAACCAACAGGCAATGAAATTCACTGTGTGAATGACAACAAGATTCTCTTCTGTCTTTCTTGATCAATCTATCTTTCGTACCTTTTGGACAAGACTCTAATACTGTATATATTCATATTCTCTATATTGATTTCATCACTGTTGATTATTTACCCTTCGTATATTGTTTGTCAAATTATTTTATTCTTGTCAGTCAGCAAATTGCCTTTACTCACCCTCTCTACTCCTACTCATTGTGTATGCCACACGTAGGTGAGCTGACTGCCTACTGCATGGGCCCGACAAAGGTGGCCTACTGCGAGCTCAGCGACCATCACGACGGAACCTATCGTCTGGCCGTGCACGCACAGGAAGTTGGAAACCATGTGCTGCAGATCAAATACGGAGGGGAACATGTCCAGGGTAAATAGACGGAGAAATGAGGATTTTATTTGATGGTATTTTTATTAGCACAGTGGGCTGATCACCTGCTTGTCGCAGTTCCTGATTCATAGTATTTCCCAGCTCTGTGTTTTGTCAAAGGTGATTATAAGGCGCTGTTTCATGCACCCTGGACCCTGCTCTCAATCAAAACAATATAATATGAATGTTACTTATTAAAATTAATACTTTTTAACACGTACTGATCTACCAATGGGTTTCCCTTTACCTTTTCTTTGTATAACCATTCTAAACCTTTCATCAATATCATTGTAAACCTTTCATCAATATCATTGTAAACCTTTCATCAATATCATTGTAAACCTTTCATCTATATCATTGTAAATCTTTCATTTACTGTAACATCATACATTTTTCATCTATACTATCATTGTTAAGCTTTCAGCTATATTATCGTCTTAAACCTTTCATTGATGTAATTATCCGATACTGTTCATCTATCTTCTGATAAAACTTTTATCTGTAGTATAATCATACACCTTTCATCCATATTATCATCCTAAAAAATACTTGGATATGAATTATATAAGAAAAAATTGGTGACAAAACGTAGAAAACGGACTATAAACCGTCTCTATCCTTAAACCCATTTGAGGCTTGAATTGCTGATTAAACCGTTTGTTTTTTCTCTCGTTACAGGAAGTCCGTTCTCCTTCAAGGTGTCAGCCCAGCCTGATGCCAGCAAGGTGAGAGTGAGCGGGCCTGGGGTGGAGCACGGAATCCTGGCTAACTTCCAGAGCCAGTTCATCGTGGAAACTAAAGGCGCCGGCGCAGGTCAGCTGACTGTCCGGATTCGAGGACCCAGAGGTAGGTCAAGGTCTTGGTCATGGTCAAATACCGAGTATATTATTGTCTCTGCCGCCTGAATCGAAATCCCTGCAAAATTGCAAAAAAGAATGTTTTAAAAACCAGCAGTTTACTCTATAGTACTTCATCTTATTTCCCGGCATCTTATCTCCCACTTTATTTGTCTTCTGTCAGCCTTCCTTTTGTCAACTCTTATTGATAAAATTTTTGGATGTGTGTTAATATGATGTTGGTTTATACTCTATGTTATTTATGTATTTGGTTTATTTTATTTTCATTTATATTAAACATGTTGATATGATGTCAATGTTGTTCCATGATGACTTGTATTCTCTTCACACAAACAAAATACTTCTGTTTCCTATCTTTTAACTGAAACTATCAACTTACTTTCTTGTGGATGCTGATATGATCCTTGAGGTCAAAAGAAACAAATAACAATGATTTATTTGATATTATATGCTTTCTTATTATCAGTTTTATTATTTCTACCATCATCAGCATCGTCTAGCGTTGTCTTCGTCCGAAAAATTGTATACGTGCCTAACAGGCAGCATGTATTGTCTGAAGTGTTACATGTTTCACTAGAGATAAATTATGTGGTATTGTGAAGGGCTTAGAGCATGGTGATGACCGTGGATAAGCGCTATATATATTATGCTTTCATTTATTTATCTATTTATTTATTTTATCATCCGTATACTGTTCTCTCTATCCCCATGATTCCAGGAGCCTTCCAGGTAGAGATGTACCGAGAGAGCCACAAGGACCGAACCATCCTGTGCCGCTACTACCCCACCGTCACTGGCCTGTACATCATCAATGTCAGGTAACCACGGCGACATAGTCCTTTTTTATAATTTTAATTTTAATTTTGTTGAGAATCTTCCCTTCTTCGTATTTTCTATCTGTTATTCTTATCAATATCTTTTTTAGAATATATTTTTCATATCTTCATCATCATCTGTTTTCACCCTGTTGGCAGTTGTTTGTAACTTTTTTTGTTTCTTATCTTTTCAACTCTTAATTTTACTTTTTTCAAGCATTGACTGTAGTACCTATGTTTATGTCTTAATAAAATGTGTGGATACACATTTCTCTATGGCCTAGTGTAGATCCTCATTTTCACGTAAAAATGAAAAGCAACACAAAGGCAAACATTAAATTTTGCGTAGTTATTGTATGTGAGTAATGTGTCCTGTTTATTGCTCAAAACGCCATTAAAACAAAGCCCCCATACATTTTAACCGTTGCGTCTTTTTTGTTTTATTCGTCCAATCAGATGGTCCGGTGTGGACGTTCCGGGATCGCCGTTCCACGTCAACATCCTTGACACGCACCAGGAGTTGGAGCATGTGATGCACGAGCAGGGCTTCACCCCCAACGGCCACCACGGCCATAGCCTCCACAACAGCAACGGCAACAGCAACAACAGCAGCGCGAACCACAGCCGTGTCCAGTACCACCACAACAGCCAGAACCACGCCCACAACACCAGCCGGAGCAGCGGCTACTACCAGTGGCGAGGCGACGACTGAGAAGGAAGTGAAAGACGAAATTAGGTCTTAGCTAGAAAAGGATAACGATGATGATGAAAAAATTGATGTGAAATCTAAACTTATTATTATTATAAATTATAGGAGCATGAATAAATTATTCTACGTAAATGCCAATAATACTGACACTGCAAAAGTGGTATATAAGGCAAAAGATAACAAAACAAAACAGTTTTCTCTATGAGCTAGATACTAAGATTTTGCCAGGGATGATAAATAACAAGCATTGTATTATTAATTATAATAATTTCAAGTAGAGAGACAAAAGAGGGGGTTTATAGTTTGCAGATCTTTATAATACGTGATGAATTCATTTAATTTCATGAATGATTATACAATATTCAGTGGCAATTTATGCGTATTTTCAGTTTTCTACTGGGAGTATCGATGATAGAGGAGATTCTATAAAGCAGTCGCAAAATATTATGAATATTTGTCATGCTTCAACTAGGAAAATGTCTCATATTTTGTATAATCTTTTTGTTTGTTTTTAGTTGCAAAAATAATATATCATTATCTTCTCACTTTATTTTAAAAAGTCATTTTTTCTTTCACTTTCAGTTGTCATAATATTTTACACATGTTTCACCATTGAAGTAATCCTATATTGTGTTTGTCAGAGTTTGTTTTTTGTGAAGTGTGTTCAGACTTCCTTTTGATGGCATCGCCATCAGTTTTTCATAGATGGACCTAAATACTAATCACGTTGTCATGTTATGACTATTGTTGTTCTTTTGCAACCGTTTCAAGTACTAACTTTTGCGAAGGGAGATAAAATCCCAAAGAGTTCTTTGACTGAGTTCAAATTTTGTGTAAGTTCGTTCAAAACTTCCGTTTTGTTTAACTTGTTTGGATTTAGGATTAAAATTAAATTCTTATTCCATTAGCTGTGGTCATCTTTTTTTCAATATGTCCGCCTTTCTTATCTGTCTGTCTGTCTGCCTGTCTACCCGTCTCTGCGACTTCTATTCGAATTGAAAAAGTTTCATTTGTGTGTCTTCTGGGTGAAATCATTTTTGGTGTTACAGAACTTCATATCACATTTCAAATGCAATCGTCATCAAATCATATTTTGTCTCTTATCTTATCTCATTTTCAAAAGTATATATAAATATACACGATTATATTACATCAAAATTGTCATATAGACTTCAAATCAAAATCATTATTATTATCATATTCATTGTATTGTTGTTTTCAAATATTATTTGTATGAAAGTGAATGTACCCCCTTCCAGTGTTGAACAGCTGCAAGGGTAGGTGTATCACAGGGTATATATCACATGGGTATATATCACATGGGTATATATTATATAACTTTAAAATACATGTTTATTTTTACTTTTAGAAGAGAAATTTGATTCTATCTGTTCTCCTGTTTTTTTTAGCGACTTTCCATGCACGGCTCCCGTTAACCTACCGCCCTCCCTAACCTCCCTTTACTGGTCTGGTATCTAAAAGAACATTCCTCTTTTTGCAGATATGAATCTATTTTAGATTTGTGAATCTATTTCAGATCTTGAACTAAAACTTACTTTTTCTTTTGGATGCTATCTTATTTACTTCTCTGTGATAAAATGAAAGCGTGCATTTTTTTGCAAGATTTGTTCTCCTTTTATTTACATTGTTCGTTAATCATTTAATTATTGTTCACAGTTGTTTACACAACTTACACAACATATATATTCAATTGTATCTCAAATCTATTTCTTATTAAGATCTAATAACAAATAATAAAAACTCATTCCTGATCACAACATTCCATGACGAGACAATGCTACATATTCTATTATTATTATTATTATAATTATAACACTGTAAATGTAGTTCATACTTTGATGTCTTGTGATTTCCATTTGCTATGATAGGGAAACTAAATCTCAGTGCCTTTCAAATGTCCATGTATTCACACAATAGATTGTATTGGTTACGTATAATATGGATCTTGTATTATTTTTTCCGTAATCAAATCCAAGTCAATTGTTTATTTCCCTCCTCCGTTTTTATAAGACCTCCTCTGCCTTGGTCTGCTCACCACGTGTGATGCTGGAGGTTCTGGTTCGATGCCTGACTGGGCCAAACGTGTGAAAGATTTGTCTTTAACTTTGTGGTCCTAAGGTTCTATCACGTACAAAATACAAACTTTAACAGATCGTTGTCACCTGTGTATTGTAAACAGGCATTAAACTAAACAAACTTTGAACCCTTGTCTAACTTAGAAGTGTATCGCAATCAGTCTTGGTTTTAGTTTTAGCCCCCAAATGAATGGCCTGGCCGTGTACTTAGCACAGATGTGTAGACGTGTAGTCGTGTTGTCGTCTCCTGGAGAACTTACACACTTACACACTCACTAACCGTTCTATTTCCATATTTATTCATCATTGACCATTAATTTACACAATGACTGGAAAGCTTACCTACTGAAATTCGTACAAATAATAATATATTTATATATACATATTAACTGAGTTTGATTTATATTCTATTTTAATCTATCCTATTCTATGACATGATTTATATTCTATTTTAATAATCTATCCTATTCTATGACAAAAGATTATGATAATAATATTAACATGTCCCCCATGACTTAACTATTATTTATACCGGTACTTATTTTATACCTCGTGTGTGCAAATCGTACTATCACCCCCAACCACTACTATAGACCTATATATAGACTTCAGTATATAGTGTCTTTCTCCTCAAGTACAATACAACACTATTATCAATCGGTTGTTCTTCAATTCTACTGTGCATGTATATTTTTTTCCTTATTATACTTTTCAAACTGTAACCATGCATCCCAATCCATCCTGCATCCTAATTGTGTATGGGCCCAGAGGACAGTATACTTATTCTCAATAAATAATACAAGATAAAAACTCAATGGTTTCAAATGAACTTTTTTTCTATTTCATGTTTTTCTGTATTTTGTGTCAGCAGCCTAGTTAGTAGTCAGCATATCCGCCTGATGATTGAAGGGTCCAGGGTTCGAATCCTGACTGGGTTCGATGTTGAGTCTATTGGGAATATTCTTACATAACTTTCCTCATCCTATCGGAGATGGATGTAAGATTCAGAGGTTCCACTTGTTTGAAAAACTGTCATGTGCCTAACAGCGGACAGGCGGCATGTATATTCTGATGTTATATGTTCGTTGTCTGCCAGTGTCAAATTGTGCTATTGTGAAGCGCTTAAAGTTAGAGCACAGTGAATACCATGGATTAAATACTATCATTTATTGGTAGAAAGTTGGTGTCCAAAACGGTAGACAAAGAAATTGCTTGCGCAGGTTTTGTGATGGCATTAGTCACTGGTTTAGTAGTCGTTGAACTTGCACATAGGTGATTATTATTCAAACCCCGGCAAGAAGCTGAGCAGTCACTGGACCTGAAAAGTAAGGCAGGTTCGAAACCCCCCTGGCTGATCTTAAAAGTATTTCAGACTTCGACTCGGGTCATCCAATTTTATCCAAGAAGTCTCGAATCCACTGAATATTGATTGTTCTCCAGTTTTCTACTCCTCTTGTGAGACTCTCCTCTGCTGCTAGTCTTGTGATCTGTGCATGCACTGCTTGCCTTGTGATCTGTGCATGCACTGCTTGCCTTGTGATCTGTGCATGCACTGCTAGTCTTGTGATCTGTGCATGCACTGCTTGCCATAATACTAAGGGAGGCTTCAGTTATTCGGTTCCTCGGTGAGTCAAAAATGATAAGGCTGCTGACTGTTGTTGAGCCGTGGAGTGTCAAATCCTATGGCATGCCTGCAAGGAGACTATGAAAAGGGTTGTGACCAGTGTTGTAGTAATGGTAGCCCAAGTCGTATTGAATCCACCAGAGTCATACTGAACCCGCCCAAGTCATACTGAACCCACCAGAGTCATATTCAACCCACCCAAGTCGTGTTTAACCCACCCAAGTCATATTGAACCCTCTGCTGAAACAATTGACTCTATCATGCGGTAGTAGTAATGAGTTACACATTTACAACTACAACTCAGTCACAGGAAACAAAACAAACTTTTGACGTTTTTACTGTAAATTTATTTACCAAATGCCCTTCCATCTATACTACAAGCGATAACAAAAATATGGCAAAGTACACATTATTGACATGAGAAGAAAAAAAGTTTCGACCTCAATCTATTTTCAATGAAGCACTCCATTTTTCTTCAATATTTTCAGAATTCCAGAATTCTTGATTAAAACACCAAATATTGATAAATTATATTATAAAATTGAGATCAAATATTTGTCAATTGTTTGGACTATACAAAATTCTAAGCGCTTTGTATGTGTGTAGTGGATACCTTTAGGATACAACACACCTAGGTACATGTTTCTCATACAAACAACAAAAATGGAAATTTCAAGGCACAAAACAATTTTGTTTAACATAAATTGGTAGAAGATAGGTAGACCCTGGAGTGTACCTAGCAAAATATTAGGTTTTAGGATAGGTGGACCCAGGTATAATATTATGATCTAATTCTAAGTTACAACTTGCCTATCAACATAACCATGCCATGCCAGGTGCCGGAGTTACTCCAGATTATGTCAAATATACAGGGATTTACCCCCTCCCCCCCAAAAAAACAACAACCACAAATCACATTCTTTTCAAAAGAAGTTTAAAAAATGTGACGATTTAGTCTGTCTGCCATGTTTGTTTTTCTTTTTAACATGACGTTAGAAAGCTTTTCATTGGTCAGGGGTCCACCTATACACTTTGTTAACATTAAGATTTGTTTTTCTCAGACCTTAGACCAGTCGCATCATAAATATGAGTTAGTAATAATAATAGTAACAATAAGATTTTTACAAAAGTACACATGAAATCACAACCAATGAAATGAGATCCACTGTGTAACATGAAACAACCAGGATATCTTTCAACAAGCAAAGTGTTAACATGTTTTCACAAGGTGTAGTTAAGATAATACATATGATAGAATAATATATATATATAGAAAAGTTACACCAACAGCTAGTAAGGAACATGAAATAGTGTCAGATCTGATACCGATACCTGAAAATAAAACGTTAATAGAAATCATGGTCTAAACCAGAAGATTGTTGAGGAAAGAAGAATCCAGACATTGAAAGATCATAGAAATAGAAGGTAGTGTTATTTAAGAAGAGTCCTCAAGAGCATTTTCACTCATAACAGCCAGAGCATATCACCACATCTTGGGGCATTAAGTGCTGAGGATGGCATTAGACAGATAAGAAGAAATAGAAGTTGAACCCACCAAGGACCTCCCGCCCCCTCCTCACCCAACCATATATGATTATCGTTGTTATTGGTAGCAGGTAAGGCTAAATAGTCACCATTGATAGGTAAATCAGTGCATCAAAAACGTTCAGCTGTCGTACCATCCGTTCATTCATTGCAGAATGCATCTACTTCCTCAAACAATGAACTCTGACTTCTTTTAAGAAGAAATAACTCTCCGCTATTTACACGTAAAACAAAAGAAAACAGTTTAGTCAATATGCGTCTCTTTCTCTCTCTTATCAAATATCGAAAAATCGCCATGAAAATGAAATACAATATCGAAAAATCAATTTAACTACAATGACAGAGAGAAGAGAAGGACAGTGAATCGTCAATGCCCAGTGCACTGTAAGAAGTTAAAGAAGACTAAGTATATATTTTATATTACAATGAATGAGTCGTATATATTATATTGCCTAGGTTACACATTCGGTGCTTGTACTTTTTTGTACCGACTTCCTCTTTGAGGGGCGGACACATTTCTCTTGATAAACAATCCGTCGTCTTCAGCGCCCCGCGGTTTCTTCTTGGGTTTCCTCGGCTTCTTGCGTTCTGCATTGTTGCTGTCCTCCGAAGGCTATTGAAAGAAGGACAAGAAAGAGCGATGAGAACTTCAGATATTATATATCATAGAAATTTATTGTTCAGATATTTCACAGATATCTTTTCAAATATTTCACAGATATCTTTTCAGATATTTCACAAATATCTTGTGGCACAAAAAGAAGATTAAAAAAGACTTGAGACGAGATGTGTGTAGTGTGTGCCTACGTACCGCGTTCATCTGTAGGTTCTCCACCTCCGAGTTGAGGTAGCCAATCTCCCTTCGGTACTGGTCGAGTTGGGCCTCCAGCTTCTCCCTCTTCAACCTCTCGTAGTCCAGCTGGGCCTCCAGCTCATTGATGGTACTGGAGGTTGGGGTAGGGGGGTGGGTGGAAGGTGGTGTGGGGTGGAGGGCGGGGGGCGAGGTTGCAGGGGTTGGGTGGGGGAGGAGAAGGGAGTGGAAGCGATTAGAATATTACTCAATTTGTAGAGAGAAATAGTATTTCCCAGCTCTTGTGTTTTGTCAAAGGTGGTTGGTTATTGGGGCATCTATCTATCTACCTTATTCACCATTTAAGACTAGGCTGGGTTGGTGTCGACACTGCTAAAGCGGTATAACGCAAAGAATAACATAGCAAAAAGAATTTGAGGAGCAGTAAGTGGCTCAATACTTTGTTTGTATGATGAAAAGAGAGGAGATGATCATTATCAAGTCTACCTAAATATTTCTGTCGGCAGTTAGATCGGCAGCCTAGTGATCAGCATATTTGCCTTTAGACCAAAGGGCCAGGGTTTGAATCCTGACTAGTTCTGACTTTCTTGGGAAAGATTTTTTAACACAATTTTCCCCATCCTATTGGAGACAGGTGCAAAATTTGAAGGTCCCCCTGGTGTTGTCTGTTTCGTCTGATGTTTTGCCAGGGATAAATGTGGTATTGTGAAGGGCTTAGAACATGGTGATGATAAAGATAATTCTTTATTGTTCATATAGGAAATTTGTCGTTCACATTACAGAGACATTTTATTCATGTACCTGTATAAACACACCAACACACAAACCTCACATATTTCAAGCCAGATAATGTGGATAAGGGCTATACAAATTCTCTCATTTATTCATTTTATCTAAATAAAGCACCATGCTCTAAGCGCTTCACAATACCACATTTATCTCAGACAAAACATCTATATAAATAATAGGCAAACTTGGGACCTTTAAAACACATCTCCTCCGTCAATTTTGGGCCGATTTTTATG
>JAULCB010195889.1:0-15269 GCA_032358575.1 Dendronotus rufus
AACACCTAGTCCTATCGGAGATGGACGATAAAATCGGAGGTCCCGTGTACAAGTTGTGCACGTTAAAGAACCCTTGGTAGTTGGAAATCGAAAAGAGCAGGCCGTAAGGCCGCTGTCCGGGAAACATTCCTACTTTAGAATTCTTACCAGTATCTGGTCAAGAGTGCTCTGGATATTTGCGCTGAGATGCAGCATTTATCCATCACACATAACCATGATAATACCTTCATTTGCGACAATACACCAGAGGTGGTTTGCAAATTATCGGAAGAAGAAGAAGAAGATACAATGTTGTCATTGTGCATAGAAAATACTATCAAGTCCTTGAAGATGACATTTTAGCCTCAGGATGTTACAATTTTGTGGTCAGTGACTTTATCTAAAATCGCAATTCTTTAAAGATTATATAAATAATAATTTAAAAAAACTTCACATACCAACTCCAACATACACATTCAAACTGTCGTATAAATAAAGCAAGAGATATTGAAGACACAATGTGTACGAAGACTTACGTATATTTTGACCTGTTGAGTACCGGCTCCTTCCCATCCCTCACTCTCTCCTCTGCCAGTTCCCTGATGATATTCTGCAGTAGGAGATACTTCTTGGGAATTTTCTGCTTCACAAGATACTGGGTGCGTGATTCTGAACGGAGATGAAAAAAACAAAACCATATGGTGAAAAGTTCCCTTTTCAGACACACGAAAATGTATTGATGGTATCAATGATTTCAGAAACAAAAAGTAAAATATGATGATATGTTGAATTTTACCAATTTTCCAATCCCAATACTGCCATCTTTCATCTTCACGAAACTTGAAAGAAACTCACTCAATCAGTGGCGAAAGTTTGTTTATGACGCTTAAACCTTACACCGAAAGAAACGAAAGGTAAATTATTGATCGAGAAAGAAACTCACTGGGGTGTTTGAGCTCAAAGACGCAGTCATAGATTTTGTCTGCCAGTCGTTTGATGTTTTCTCCCGTCTTGCAGCTGACGTTGATGGCCATCAGGATGTTGGGGAGGCCACTCTTGTCGGGCTCCGTGTTGGACAGGAACATCTTGTGGATCAGGAGCATCATTGACTCTTCAAAATCTCCTGGGAAATTCCCGCGCGTAAATCTGTCCCGTAAGATGTCCAGATGGGTGCCAACGATGATGACGGAGGCTCCTGGGGCTCTGGCCTAGATGTTGTCAATGAAAAATATGAATGAAGAAAAGAAACACAGCATGTAACTACATAGTAAAGAAATCACAGTATTCATAAAGAACAAAACCAGTAGTGAATATTCAAAGCCTTGAAAGATGACAGATGCAACTGAAAACTTAAGCGCTGACAGTGGAAATTGAAGACATGCACTGGGAGACTAGCCACAATGCCTTTCTGAATTCCTTCTTCAATTTGGATTAATCAATGTAACAAAACACAGGACTACCAGTCATATCAGAAAGTGATTTTGGTTTGTTTCAATAGTTCATCCAGATTTTGTTCAAGTTTCAAGTTCATTCTTAGACTTGCAATTTACAAAATCGAGGTAGCAAAAGCAACAACACATAAATAGCAACAATGATCATGGTAGATACAACGATAAACACAACAACACTCCTTATCAAACTACCTGTATGATTGGTTATTGGAAATAACGCCACCAACCTGAATGTTGATCAACCACAACAAGAGGCTCTCAACGCCTCGCTCTCCGTCAATGATGCTCCACACAACCAGGTATAGTGAACGAGGTGACAGGAAGTACTGGTGAGTCGCGTAGTATTCACGCTGAGGAGGATACAAGTATAGAAAGGAATAATACATCACAGCACAGCGATGGAAGAAAGGAAGCTGGTTAAAAGATGTAAAGTGATGTATTGTGTACTTTTACACAGTAATTAACATTCTAAACTCATTCAAATACATCCATTAACTTTTCTATCCCCCCAAATGTATGAATATTGTTTTTATTTTTAATAGTGGACAAGTAATGGTTGCTACTTTCTGGACAATACAGTAAGTCTATTGCAAATTACTTCCCCAAACCCATATGTGTTGGTTAGTATCCCTTTTTAAATGACATAAGGGTATGGTGAGGACTTTGTGCAAAGATTCTTTCTTAAGAACTTAACATTGGATCAAGGCAAGATTTGAATTTGTGAGTTCCAGATCCCTGGGCAGACAACCTAACCACTAGACTACACTACAACACATCCAGGTGTAGTTGGGCACTTTCTCACAAATGCGGGTTGGCAAGTAACCTGCAATACACCTTTTTGTTTTGTTATCCTTTGCCTTATACCTACCACTTTCGCAGTGTCGGCACCCAGCTCAATGCCAAGTCTTAAATGGTGAATGTAGTAGATGCCCTAATAACCACCTTTGACAAAACACAGACCTGGGAAATACTATAGTATAGACCAGGAACTACGGCAAGCAGTTAATCAGCCCACTGTGCCTGCAATAAACTACCGATTGTTTTATCCAGATAGTGGCTTGATTGACGATGACACCTGTCTCCTCCTTACCTGTCCCCCAAAGTCCCATGTCCTGAAGATGACGGCGCCTTGGGTCTTCTTCTCCAGCACCAGCTGATTGATGTCGATGCCAACGGTGGACAGCAGGGTGCTGTTATGGCTGTGCCCACCTCCATCGTTCTCTCGGTTAACCCGCTCCCTCCAATGCTGTTAAATGAAAACAGTATTCAAACATATACACTGGAGATCGGACAGAAAAAACCTAAATATGCTCAATTCGTTTGTTACTATCTGTTGATAGCAGTCACAATAATATATTTGCTGGCAAACCTTATCGTAGAGGTTTAAAAAACGATAAAGTGTGTATATAAGTGTGTTGCGTGTAAGAGATAAGTGAATAGAAAGATGAATAAATAATGTTAAAAAACTAGGTTTATTTTCTAAAAAATGCATAAATTCTGTAATGATTCATAATTCGTAAACAAATTGTACGAGAGAAAACATTTTTGGGACTGACCGTGGCTTTCTGAAGCATCTTTCCCCTCTCACACAAACGCTGCAGTAGCGATGTCTTGCCAATCTTATGGAAGCCCACCAGCATCAGATTCATACAGTTGTATTCGGTTGACCTGATATAGGACAGATGAAGAAATAACAATAGGACTCTGGAACCTGGGCCATAACTACTACAAACCTGTCCATGGCATAATCATGTCTCCAACACCCCCTTGCATAATCCCTCTATTCTTTACCTGTCTACGATGGAAATTTGCCTAGCGCGTAAATGAAAAGTGACATCTGCTCCGTTTTAACATTTTTTAAAACATTTTTCTAAAAGAGAGAAAGAGTGAATTTGAGCTATTAAAAAAAAGAAACAGAGGGAACTCTGATTGAGATTTAAAACTAGGGTAGATTTAAAGAAAAAAGGCAATGGTTACTCTCTAAGCTTTCTTACAGCTTGACATAAAGCAAATAAAAACAAACAAATGGTGAAACAAACTAAACAAATTCACAAACAAACTCTTAACATTGATAATGACAAAATTATGAACACAAAAAAACACTCACTCTTCAAGCACGGACTGCAGAAAACCTAGGATATCCTTGACCGGGAATCTAGAATTCTGACGGAAGTCTTGAATCGCACCATCCATGGGACAGAACTCCAAATCAAGTTTCCATAAGTTTTTCAAAAGTCCCAGTTTTGGTGGAAGCTAGAATTTGAGAAGAAATAATAGACGTAGTTTATTCATGGCTGATTCAACAGGGACACAATTATGTCATTTATCTATTTCCTCTCTAAAGGACATTCCTTTTTTTTCTCCAGCTGTGTTTAAGTACATGAAATTTCTATATAATTACTTTAATCCTTCCTTTAAAAACAAGCCATTGTAAAATGAATTTCTGTCTACATTTTGTACAAAACTAAGGAAAAAATCCCTAAGAAATTAAGAACTCAAAGCTCTCAAAGGCTCTCTTTCACAAAAGACCTTGCAAAACTTTTGATGTTTTTTTTTGTCCTTGTCACATACAACAATAATTTCAATCATTCTTCTTCCTTCAGCGACATTGTAAGTTTCCGTACCTCTCTAAGCTTTGGATTCCTTCTGAGTGTGAGAATTTTCAAAGAACTCAGTTCTCCAATTTCAGGAGGTAGTGAAGTAAGCTTGTTTCCACTGAGGTTCATTTCTGATAGCGACGGAAATAGTAGACGGCCATGAATTTCCTCTGATTCCATGCTACACACCTGCAGGTTGGTGGAAAGAAAATAAAGATATGACAAATCTGTTTGTTTGTTTGTGTGAGGGGAGAACAATAATGATAGGCCACCAGATCATCGAGTGTTCGGGAAAAAGAAAGACGATGGATAAAAGATACGAAACAAAATGGAAAATTGCCATTCTTAGGACAATAAATATCTATATCATTAACTCCATTTAATAGGTTTTAATCTGAACCTGCACAAGTTTGGCATGATCTAGACCCTCTCATCCCACACCATCTCTAGCCTAAGAAACAAACCACTCATATGTCTGTAAAAAGTTTAAGATTCAAAATTATAGTCCATTTTAGCTAGGACTTGAACTGATACGGCCAGGTCAAGCCAAAATCTAAATCACCCCTGCCGAGATTTGAACCATCATTACATCCAGACCACTCGTATCTACTCACACTAAAGGCGTCCGCCTGTTTGCTGTCCTTGAGCGGATCCCTGGCGAGACAGACACCCGACAAGTTATTGCCAGACAAATTCAATTTCTCCAGCTTGGGCAAGCATGAGTGGGATCGGTGCTGGCAAGACGGCACTTGGTTGAAATCACGGAGCGATGCAGAGGATGCACTACTTTTAAGAAAGGGGGACTGTTGGGGGTTGCTGGAAGAACTGGGGAGGAACAAAAATAAAACAGATGACATGACTTCAAGTTTTGAAAAATAACTGCTTTTGAGAAAAATAAATCTTGATTGCGTAAATATTGCAAACAAATTTATAAGTTTACTAAAGAGGAATTTCAATATGGGAATTTGCTTTGGAGATAGAATTATCAAGACTGAATAGTTTTGATGGATTTGAAATATAAAAAATTCTCTTGGTATCATATAAATATTGTCAAAGAGTGTTAATAGAATCATTCTGAAGTCATTCATAATCAGACAAGAATCAAACTCAACAGAAAAAGTTTCAAACAGATTACAGATTCTCACACAGGTGGCACCTCCCTTTTAGAGTAAGTCTGCCATAGGACTTAAAAACATGGCCAGCGTTAATACAAGCCGTAAAAACATGGTCTCCGCCAGGGTTCAAACTTGAGATCTCTTGAATGGTATTTATTAAACATGTGCATTGACATGACCACCTGACAAATGCAGGCCAGTAGATACAGTTGTGGAAAATAGAATCTAACATGAACCCAACTCTGGATTTCTTTCCTTCCCTGTCTCCCCTCCTACCTCTGCATGAGGCCATAACAGCCCGATTCCTGGTCAGCATGCAGACGCCACGTGTCCAGATTGTTCAGACCAGTCTTGGCCAAGCTCAGCTCTACCAGGGATACTGGGTAATCTGTGATACTTCCTGGAGATGTCAACGGGTTTTCAGACATTTCCAAAACCTGGAGGAAGATCATTATAATTTTGTGATTTTGAAGAGTCATAATTGTTAAGAGTTATACTCGAAATAACATACAAAAAAGGGAGTTTACCCCCATATGATGACGCGTAATAACATATAAAAAAGGGAGTTTACCCCCATATGACGGCTCGTAATAACATATAAAAAAGGGAGTTTACCCCCATATGATGACTCGTAATAACATATAAAAAAGGGAGTTTACCCCCATATGATGACTCATAATAACATATATAAAAGGGTATTTACCCCCATATGATGACTCGTAATAACATATATAAAAGGGAGTTTACCCCCATATGATGACTCGTAATAACATATATAAAAGGGAGTTTACCCCCATATGATGACTCATAATAACATATATAAAAGGGTGTTTACCCCCATATGATGACTCGTAATAACATATAAAAAAGAGAGTTTACCCCCATATGACGACTCGTAATAACATATATAAAAGGGAGTTTACCCCCATATGATGACTCGTAATAACATATAAAAAAGGGAGTTTACCCCCATATGATGACTCGTAATAACATTCAAAAAAGGGAGTTTACCCCCATATGATGACTCGTAATAACATATAAAAAAGGGAGTTTACCCCCATATGATGACTTGTAATAACATATAAAAAAGGAAGTTTACCCCCATATGATGACTCGTAATAACATATATAAAAGGGAGTTTACCCCCATATGATGACTCATAATAACATATATAAAAGGGAGTTGAGCCCCATATGACGAAAAACAAAAAATAAATAAGCCCCCAAGCCCCAACCTATTTAAACATACTCTAATACATCGGAACATCATTTCTTATTCTTTAAAAAATATGAAAATAGATGTAACAAGGAGTGAAAAACATATTTAGCCATAATAAAAATACCTCTGTCTGTCACTTTCATAAGTACTAATACTAATACTAACCTCAAGGGCAGGGGCACAACAAGAGAGACATGCGGGTACTTGGGACAGTTTGTTACGATTGAGCCACAGCTGTTTGAGTCCACTGCATTGACCACTGCCCTTCCAAGGATCCCGGTCAACGACGGACAGATTCATGGACCATTTGTTGACCCGGACGATTGAGTTGGTGGTCACTTCTGATGGGAGATAATGATGAGGAGAACAAAGCCGATTTAGTAATAGTATGTTTCTATCTAAAACAGTGTTTTTGGACATACACACAGAAGTAGGAAAGAGTTGGAGGAATAGGGGGGTGCATCTATAAGAATCCAAACAGGGGTAATTTTCCAGCGACCGCCATACGTAAATGTGATGCAAAATAAACAAAACCGAGGGTTTCCCATCTTTAAGAGCAGATGCGTCTATTGGAATGAGTACAGTAATTTCCATTATGATTTGGAAAAAGATGATAGGCTAACACAAGATACAAAATAACAAACAATCTCTTTCGCAATATCCAGCATACAGTGGGTATATATAACTTAGAGTAATTGGAGAAAGTAAATAGGAGGTCAGAATTCTCAAAAGAGACTGAGGATCTGAGAAAAGAAGAGAAATATAAATGGAAAGGAATGGGGAAAAAAATACGGATAGCAGAAGCGAAAATAATTAAACTAAGCCAAAATAAGGAAGGATAATAAGGTGTGAACAAACCTTGCATCGAGAGATGTGTAAAATCCAAGAGGTTATCGTTGCTGAGATTGTCCACATACCTCTCCTCCTCTATACTGCTGATGGAATCTGAGTAAGAGTTGGTGACGTCCTTCCGCAAAGATCCCATGGAGGTTTTTCTGAATTTCATGCCGGTAGAACTCATTCGATACAGAGCTTGGTCTAACGGTAACGTCGGCAAGGTAGCCAACCGGTTGTTGGACAGATTCAACGAGATCAACGAATTAGCGGCCCACATTTCTGGTGGCAATTCGGTCAAACGATTCACGGAAACGTCCAAATACTTCAACACGGGGAGCTGGAAAATGAACTTTGGAAGCGTTGCCAGTCGGTTTTCGTTGAGGTGACACTCTTCCAGAGAAACGCACAATATTTCCGAGTCGACGAGAATTTCGGTGATTTCGTTGCGGGTCGCTTTGAGGATGACTAGGGAGGGCAGCTTGAGCAGGATGGAGGGAAAGAGCCTGAAGCTGTTTTTGGAGATGTCCACTTTGGTGATGGCGCACAGGGCGATGGACGGGTCGAGGGAGGGGTGGAGCATCGGGTTGTGCAAGTGGCAGGCATCCACCAGGCTGTCCGCTTCGATGTGTCCCAGCATGCCGATGCCATTCCAGGTCACGGCCACGGCGGTGTTCGGGAACTTGACCCGATACTCCGGGTCCAGAGACGAAGCGGTGTGGTCTGGGTTCAAGTCTTTATTCAACGCTAACTGCAAACAAAGATTATATAATAAGAATATTATAGCTAGGATAGCGGATTGTCAGACTACCATATTATTATCGCATTGGGAAGAAGAGCCAAGACTCCCCTGCCCCTGGGATAGAAATAACAACAATAAAGAAAATAATCAATAATAGCATAATAATTGGTTCAAAGAAATGGAGTGAAGATTATTATCAATTAAATGTCCAATTATATTTTTGCCTTCAGTGTTGTTTGTGGTAATAAAGACTGTTGACTCCCCGCTAAACAGATTTGACTCTATGTAAAAGTTCCTGGTAAATCACAATTAAAGAGGTAAGATGTCAAAAGGACAAAACAAATAGAATTTATAGAAGTATAGATAAAAGGATGAAAAACAGATCTTGAATTTGTAGCTAAAGGTAGGAGGAATGAGAGAAAAACTACTCACCTGATAAGCTGATTTTTTCATCTCTGTTTTGTTGATAAAGTGAGTCGGGTCCTTGCTGGATTTGTGGGTCAGTAGCAGAGACTGGACAGACATATCCTGATAAAGACAAACACAAACAGGTAATGTCAGGCCAAATAAGAAACACAAACAGGTAATGTCAGGTCATAATTATAAAGACAAACATATACAATTTTATTCGAGAAAAAAAACTAATTTAAGAAATAGAAGAGGGATTTTCTGACTGAGCTAAGAATCCTCTTAGTCAAAGCATATATCGTCGGTGCTATGTTTAAAAACTATGACAGCACAAACAAAACAACACATATTAATCATAGGCTCAGCCATTTAGAGTATTATTCCTGTGCGATAAAAGCTCAAAAAGTAATTCTGAAAATGTTCAGACTTCAAGAGAAGTTCAAAAAATTTGGTTCCACAACCCTCTTTAAACACAGAAAAGGGTAGATTCTCCTTCTTCCTACCTAAAGGTCATGTCTAATAGCACTTGAATCCACGTGGCAAAGTCAAGCCATAAAAACTCACCCCTTCTGATGGGATTCAAACTGCGGACATGTGGGTAGCAGACAAGAGCTTTACCTCCAGACCACAAAGACACTATGGTCAGGCATGGGCCTACTTTAAAGAATTCCACTGAAACTATTGCACATAGAGCACAATCTGGTCATGGTTATGCGCTATATAAATGTTATGTATTATCATAATTATTATCATTGAATTCATTTAAACTCACCATGGTGAAGAGGGCTGAGGACAAAACCTTGTTGTCCTGGTCAACAAATCCGTACTTCAATAAAAGTCGGACGATCTCCATGTGATCTTTCTCGTAGGCGTACTGGATGAGAGAGTACTCCTTGTCCTGCGTCCTTATCGTGGGAGGGGGGAGGGGGCGGGAGGAAAGCATCAGCTGAATGGCTTCACTGCAGCCGTAACGAATGGCCAAATGAAACGGGGAAAAGCCGTGAATATTGCAACAGCTAATATCCACGGGGTGAAACAGCGTGTAGGTCGGGGGTTTCATCCTATTGCTAACACTGCTACTCAGGTCATCAAGAGTGGACGTCATCGAAGATTCAATCCCACTGCTTTCGTAATCCAGACTGTTCGTCCTGCTCCTGTCGTCGTCCTCTTCTTCCAGTCTCTCCAAATCAAAAGTTCGAGATCGAAGAGACGTGGACCGAGGAAGAGTCTTCTTCTTCTGTACTTCCACTTGAACGGAAAAATTGACTAGCACCTCGATAATGTCTATCAAATTGTGTCGACACGCGACGTGGAGCGGTGTTTCTCCCGACGAGTCCTTTCCGTTGAGCTCAAGGCCACAAGAGTAGACCATCCCAGTGGTGGTATCCTCAAAGCTTAGGAGTTCGGAGTAGGGGAAATTTAACAGCGCTTTGACAGCCTCCAGTCTGTTGTGAATGACAGCAGAATGCAGGGGGAGTTGGTGTTCGATGGATCTTAAATTGGTCAGCTCGGGCAGACTCTGGTGTGAAGAAAGAATGTAATGAAATGAGAATCGAAATTGATTTAACTGTTTTGTTTGTTTCAACTGGCTGGCAATGAGTAAATATTTCGAATGGAAATAGTTTTGAAGTTAAGATAGAGGTAAAGAAAAAGATAGGTAGACAATTGTTTCCACGAAGACTCACAGCTTTACACAATTTATCCCCAAGCAGGCCAATTAATTCTGACACCATCCCTTTCAAAACAGTTAGCCTGCCAGGCTGTGTTGCTAGACTGACAGATGTAGTATTTGGTATTTGTGTCTGTGTTTAATTCTAATAAGAAATGAAAAGTTGGGGATAGACGCCTTTCATAAAAATTCAAGACATTGACTCTTTTCAATTAAAGTGAAGTGAGTGAAAATGGAAAAGCTTCTGTCAGGGACGAGACGGTAAAACACTGGACGTTCGTTCTTCTCTGCTCTTTTAATTAGCAGCCCAAATTGACCACCAATGCAAGAGCGTTTGCTATCTTTGGTGTTATTGAGAGTTGTCTCACCTGAAGCAAGATGTCGATGATCTCCCGATGACCTGACTCACAAGCCAGGTGTAACAAGGTGAGTCCTGTGTCTCTCTGACTTGTACAGTGTGTCGAATCAGCCAGCAGCAGGCAAAGAATGTCAGCGTAGCCACACTTAGAAGCTCTGGGGATAGGGAATGGGTGGTGGTGGTAAACATTTTAGCAATGGTAATGGTGGCAGAGTGGTTTTAGTCTAGGCAGTGTATCGAGACCTGGGTGACTCAAATTCGAATCCCACTTCTATCACCTAATACAGAAGTTCTTAAAGGGAATTTTTACAACCAATCAGTGTTCTCTTTTTTGTTGTTGCCATTTTCAAGTTATATATTAAATATTTATTCAGTCTTTTGAATAAACAATTAAAACCATGTTGGACGTGTTTTCAAATTCTATTGCAGTAGACAGACTATGTTATAACAGAGTACCGCCTGCACGATTAGCTAATACGTATTTAAAATAGGCATTAACCATAACAATTTGGGGGAAAAAAATCTTTCTTTCTTGATCAAACTTTCGCCACTGATTTATACCCAATATCTTTCTTTTTGCGTTTACAAACGTACATCTCTTCTTTTTGATGGGAACAAAAAAACTACAGAAGAAAAACCCTAACTCACATGGCCAATGGAGAGAGTCCTTTGGTGACCATGTTGATGACGTGTCGCCTGTACGGCCCGCAGGACTCGAGGACTCTCTGCACCATCTCAAACTCCCCAAGGGCACACGCACCACACAGATCTGGTACATGACAAAGGATACAATTGAATGAAGTAAGTTAATAAATAAAGTAAAAAGGTAAAAAAAATTGCTTTAAATCAAATAGCCATTTTTACCATCTAAAATCGATTTCAGCAGCAGGGTTGAAACACATAAGTCGATGATTGAGAAGATCAATGGATCGCTCCTTTCTCTAGAATAAAACTTGACTGAACAATACTGGGACGGGGCAGTAACGACTGCCAAAAGTCAAGAAGACCGCAACAATTAGCTATGGTTACAACAGGTAAAATAGCCGTCCATCTAGTAAGTATATCAGTTTTTGAATTAAATACATTGATTGAATATTTCTTTCAATAGAAAACCGAATGGCAAAAAATGATGAAGGGTGTGGCGGTAGTTTTCCTTTGATCACCAGTATAATAACTATAATATTAAAAAGTAAGCAGATAAAAACATGCAAAACACCTACCTCGAGATAACTGTTCCATTACACACTGTCTTTTCTCTGTCAAAAGAAAAATATTTGTGATATTTCAACTATACTTTTACAGAACTGTCTCAGCTCTTCAAGTCATATATTCATTACAATTACAAGCAGCACCTCTGTACATTGTATTGGGATTCATCCCAGTCAGCATCAAATTCATTAGATGGAATAGCAGAGCTTGTTTCTAACTTGTCCTTCCTTTTGATCAGTAGATTGAAAAGCCCATCTAGTTGTTTCTTTTTTGTCACTACAATGTGCACTATTTAGAGATAATTTTTTTTAAAGGAGATAAAATTTGCCTTTATTGTTCCAAAGCGCACGTTGTCATTTTTGGTTCAATTCTGAATAAAGACTGGAATAACCCACACTTCAGCCGTAGAGCAACATATTTTTCTCTCACAACACGATTAGTTTGATGCGATCAAAATATAGATTTTCACCCAAACAGATGTGAATGATGAAACTTTCCATTGGCCTTCAAGAATGCTTAGGTTTTCTCACACTTTAGAATATATCACATTTGTTTTTTCTCTTTGTGTCTGTCAGGCATAACATTAGGGTATAAATATCGTGTCTACTGTCAATTTTTGACAAAACCCGATCCCTTGATGTCCCTATAATGATAATGAGAAGGACTTTGGCACTACTTCAAGCCATGATAATAATAGGAGTTTCACATATTTAAAAAATAAAAGAATCAAGGATGGACTGATAGAGGTGGTTAATACGTTAGCCCAATGGCTTAAGGTGTTGACAAATGACAAGATGAATGAGTTAGATTGTGCTTTGCACTAGTTCCCCATCCCAAACAAATATAATTAATCTTTTCATCACAACTCAAATTGAATATAAACTACTCATATATATATATACTAAAACTAAATAAAAACCAGAGCAGTACATACTCAGTACAAAAAAAGAAAGAAAAAGAAGATTCTTTATAAGGCATATAACCACATAATATATCTATTTCTCTCCAATGCTGTACAGTGTCCGAACGAAGATCTATTTCCTGTCTCAAATGTTAAAGGATGAGGCAGTTACCCCACTAACCATCCATGACCATGAAAAGAGATGTAAACTATGGATAAATAATTAGAGGGTTGCAGGTGATCAGCCCACTGTGCCCAACCTTGAATGGCACACTAAGCCGTACACTTGTCATTTCAATAAAAATTTTACTCAGATGCTAACCAGACAAATCTCTTATTGAATTGCAGGCCAATATAATCAGGTATATTACCACAGTAAAAAATATTCACTTCTTACCTTTTTCCTTCTCAATGACTCCGATGACGTCTCTGTTTTTCATGTACTTTGCCAGGGACAGCGGCGTCTTTCCGGCCACATCCATGGCACTCAGGTCAGCCCCACAATCCAGCAGGATGGACATGGCCTCCAACTTACTGTTCAACACCGCCTCGTGGAGAGGTGTCTGAAAACAAATGATAATAATAATTGATTTATATAGCGCCTTATATCCACTTAGAGCGCTCATTGGCGCACTTAGAGCGCTCATTGGCGCTTTACAGTTACAGAACATAGAACCCTACATAATGAGACAGCAACACAGTTGAACATAATAATAATAGTAATATATAGCGCTGACAAAGACACCAATACGGGAAAGGGGTGGGGGGAGGGGGTGGGGAAGAGAGTCATTGACCAGCTAAATATTATCATAGATTCCACAGGGAAAACGAATCAGGAGGCAAAGAAAGTGACTTGCAAAATTGTAAACATAATACAATAACAGAACATCCGATTCACATAACATAAAGGAATTAATTATCACATGAATAGGTGAATAGATAATAAATGTAAAATTCAAAGAATACAAAATGGATAGATAAATGAAAATGGGTGGGGAAAAAATACTGATGATGATGATGATGTAATCATTAATGATGATGGCAATATTGGTAAAAAAAAGGTTGTTCAATGGAAGGAACAGACTATTCATAAAAATATCGACACAAATGTACTCAAATCGAATCAATTAATTAATGGAATGATAAGGATCACAGAATATTCTGTCATGATAAGGATCGAACCCCAAACCTTTTTTGTTTCTTTTTTTTCCAGGCCTCAAAACCCATACCGCCATAATTAGTTCAACAATTTAGTAGAGTTATAGATAATTGTAATCCTATCTGTTGTTATTCTGTATAATTTGTTATCACTTTGCACACATAGTCTGTTTAGCACTTCACATGTCCGTAATAGCATAGGTTAGCAGGTTAGCGTTAGTTCCCTAATCATCTATCCTGGACCTATACTATAAAGGATCACAGGGAGACCATACCCCATGCCCTTCGCCTTCATGGCGAGCCTGTTAGTACCCCAAACCTACCATGTTATGGCACCTGGATCCAGCAGGAATGTTGGCATCGGCTGAAAGTAGAATTACAAAATATAAAGTGTAAAGTTCATAGTTCAACGCTTCTGTCAGAAAGGTTATCATGTCACAGAAGGCAACATCTCAAAAACAATAAAAATAAAAGTTCAGCAGTCAAACCAAAGACTATGGCTAGTATAGCACTACACCAAAATGCCTACCTAGTTATGTGGAAATTCTACCTATCTACAGCAACCAAGGTGTACACTTATTTTGTCCCAGTGTCTACACCAAACGAGGTGTTACAACTTCTTTGTGCCAATGGTACTGACCCAAAACCGTTGAGCAGTGATGACTATTATTAGTGCCGCCTGGCTTCTCCTAATACCTTTTACCGCTTTCGCAGTGTCGGCACCCAGCTCCATGCTTAGTCTTAAATGGTGAATGAGGTAGATGCCCCAATAACCACCTTTGACCAAACACAGAGCTGGGAAATACTATGGGAACTACGACAAGCAGGTGATCAGCCCACTGTGCCCATCCTTGAACGGATTACTCAGCTGCTAACCAAACCAATTTGTATGTCGCCTACTTAAGTGTTGCCTCTCGTTTATATGTAAACAATGAGAGAAACTACACTGTAGGCTTCAAGGTAATAACAATAATAATAATGATAATTCTTTATTATCTATCAAGGAAATTTGATATCCACCTAGGGGTCTAGATAAACCTATTCAACTGTTCAGCGGCACGGTACCTTGCCCTAAAAAAGAACAGACCTAGTCTACATTCCTGTTATCTAATAGAATAAGCCCCATTTCTATTTGTATATATTCTTTGTTTAGTCATTCTTTTCAATTCAAGGGAAAAAATCCCTTTACGAGCATTTTCCATCTCGCTAGACGTCTGCTGAAACTTTTCACAATGGCTCTCTTTGCATATAGTTTTAATCGACAAACGCATCGAGAATCCAGCTCCAAAACACCCAACGCAGACAAACACACACACACACGCGCGCGCGCACACACACACACACACAGAAGCACCGGATCTTTGAAATGATTTCCTGAAACAGAATGTAGGCCCGGGAGTGTTATTGTTGTTTGTGCGTGTATGTGACTGTGTGTGTGTATGTGACTGTGTGAGTGTGTGTGTGCATGTGTGTGTGACTGTGTGTGTGTGACTGTGTGTGTGTGACTGTGTGTATGTGACTGTGTGTATGTGACTGTGTGTGTGTATGTGACTGTGTGTATATGACTATGTGTGTGTGTAAAATATGTGCGTGTGTTTGGCGGGGGGGGGGGGGGGGGGGGGGGGGGTTG
>JAULCB010195999.1:0-15266 GCA_032358575.1 Dendronotus rufus
GTAATATGATGAATAAATTTCATCTGGTAAATGTTTGACGAATCTATCTATTTATCTATTTAGATATATAAAGTTAATACGAATTACGATGTGAACATAATAAATTTAATGATACATTTACAATATTGTTTCATCAGAATGAAATTATGAACAATATTATATTTCTTATCTGTTTATATATATATCTATTTTCTAATCTATCTGTCTCTGTCTGTCTGTTGGTTGGTCAGTAATTCAGTCTGATGCGCTTTATAACATCATTAGCATTTAAATGGTTCCTTACAAAGTAATCAATTTCTACAACAATGTAAGTAGAAGAACACTTGAAAGCTGTAGTATGAGAAAGAAATAGACAATAGAAGCGAAATGAATACTGATGGTTGTGCAAATACGATGATATTCTGTTTTGTTTTCTCTGATTAGGAACTAACTCTCACTCTTACTCTTTTTTATCAAAAACAGCCAAAAAGGACTGCAACGTGGAAAAGATTGATGTATGTGCTGCCAATTGTCGGGATCTCATGTACAGTCATACCTGTGTATCTGAATTTATTTTTGACTGTGGTTGCTCTTCTGGCAAATACTCTTCTGAGTCTGGCAAATGCGTGACTAAAGAGGTGTGTGGTTGCTACGACTTCACCGATCCTGACCATCACGTCAGATCTGGCCAGAATTATGCAAGAGGCTGCAAAGACTGGTAAGAAGAAGTGTTTTAGCAGCATCTTCTCATTAAAAAAGTGACAGATATTTTTGGCATACATTTGTATTCTAAAAAGCATATTTAAGCTAGCAAAGTTGCTGCTTTTTTTTCAATTTGTTTCTTTTTAGACATCTGGTGTGATTTTGAAAGCCATTTCTACAATTTAATTATCTGTTTCGTCTACCATCATTCCAGCATGTGTGAAGGTAACAAGCTTAAATGCTCAGATAACTGTGAGGAGGTCATCTGTCCACTCTCCCAAAAATCGAAGAATGAACTCGGTAATCAGACTACGGCTGATTGCAACATCAAGATGTGTCCAAAGGCTTACCGAATCAAACCAACCTGTATGGAAATCGAAGATAGCGGTCAATTGTGCTTCTGTGAACCAGGGTTGTTTCAAACTCAGGTTGGTATGGATAATATATATTTTTTTAACCTTTTCAATTTGACACTCTAGATTCATATCTGCTCTCTATGTCTCCCTCCCCCCTCTCTCTCCTCTCTCTTTCTCTTCCTCTCTTTCTCTCTCTCTCTGCAAGACGAATTGATAATTGTAATTTCACAGCTGTATACATATACCAATTTTAATACAAATTTATTTACCCATTCTCTCATCTAACATGAATGTTGTGTTTTCAGGAGGGAGCCTGTGTGAACCGCTGTCCCTGTTATGATGGATTCAATGGGTGGATAGCTCATGGAGAAACCTTCATGAAAAAATGTAAAAAAATGTAAGTTTACGATTTTAGATTAATGGAGTTCAAATCAAATAATGAGACCCAGATTAACGATACAGGAAAACCATCAGTACCCTACAGTAAAAAGACAAACTTATAAAGATACAGAAAGATTGGACTAAGAACATGGTGGTAAAGTGGTGTGACTTTGTTATTGGTATTAAAGCTCTGGCAGAGTCACATTTTGTAAATGTCTGCAGTCAGTGGTCAATTTCCAAATTTTTGACTCCATCTATACATATCATAATCTATGTTTTTTTTTGTACTTTATGAAATGGCCGATTGAAGCTTAGATGACACAGTGGAATGATCACCTGCTTGTCGACAGTTATTTTGATCCAAAGAAGTTCCAGACCCTTAATGCTGGACCTTACACTACAATACGTTATAGTGGGAAATCGATAGGGAATTAGAAATTGCTTCAACAACATTAATAAAAACGAATTATAACAATTTATTTTCAGGCAATGTAACCATGGTTCGTTTGAAATAACGAATGCAGAAGACTGCACAGGTAGGATGTTTATATCTATTTATGTATTATTACGCTTCTTGAATACTTGGAATGTATTTTGTAAAAATGTACTACTCTTCACAGTGCAGGGAAGTGTTGTCTGTTAATAGAGAATTCAATTTTTTTAAAAGTCTATGCTAATAGAACGTGATGACAAATTGTAATATATGTATATTTTTTATATATTCTACAATCTCCATATTTTGGGTTTGGTTTAACTTTTACACCTAACAGTTATACTTGTAATGAAAAGTAAAATGCAATCTAACAAGTTAGAGGAAGGCTAATGGATGGCACATTGTTAGGACAGTCAATTTATGTCAGGAATCTGCCTTCCATAAAAAACCGCAATGCAGAATTGTTTGACATCATCTGTGTACTTTCAATAGCTATGTGTGTTTGTACATGATGTATTCATGCCAGTTTCTGTTTGCAAGTGCGAAATTGTTTATAGATTATAATATGCAATGCCTACCTACTTTTTATTCTTGAATATTCCAGCACATTGTGTTTTCACGGGATCTGATCTCAAGATGAAAAGGTTTGACCTTGACACTCTGGATGCCCTTTCCATCAAGGGCATGTGTGAAGTGATTGCTTTCCAGCTGGAGGGAGGCTACTCTGTAACACTGAAGCCTTTGCCTTGTGGCTGTAAGTTATTGCTTTTCATCAAAACTAAAATTACACTACCAGACCACAGTATGACAGTGGAGCATCTTGAATGAACTTTTTATGTATTTGTCAAACTTTCCGTCTTGTCCCAACGAGTACGACAATGCACTGTATTAACAGTAATGATAGGCATTGGATAACAAAACAAAACTATATTAACAGTAACGATCACAGTGGTAAGAACGAGGGTAATGAGAGATAATGCCAATCATTTAGAGAAAATAAATCAGTATTTCAAATTTGAAAGTGACATGTTTCTATTCTTGCACTAATATCTTGATCAAGGACAGGACATAAATCAAACCCATTGCATTAGGATCACAAGTCCAATGTTCTGACCACTCAATAGTTCCTCACTGCCCTCTCTTCCCTTAAAAATATACCAATGGCACATTTTCACTTTAAAATAAAAACTAGAAAACTATAGTCGAGGAAAAATAATATGTCAGCATACTCTCATCGTCAATGTTTAAATCTTTTTTTCCAGCTACGCCATGCTTGTATTTGATCAACTTGAAAACACCCCATCTGTCACAACACATCCAACTGATAACAACCAGCCCATCCAGTGTGAAGGTCGGGGATGAAGAATTCAAAAACAACGTTGGCCCAAACATAACTGTGGTTGATACCAACCTATACCTCAACATATTTGTGGATGACAAGTTTGTCGTAAGCTGGAACAGAGGTAATGATTAATCCATGCCTTAGATACAAAATAATTCCTTATCTAGTGTCTGTAAACATATAAATAAAGATATCCTCATATACATAGAGGCTCAGAAACTCTACATCATTCATACCTCAGCAGGCCAATCCATTTCAAAATTATCTTTTTCAATACAGCAGTCGATAAGGTGCTTTGTGTTATCATACTGGGACTGACAAGATATTCTCTACTTATAGCCAGGTACTTATTCACCCCTGCATTGAGTGAAAAACAATATGAATGTAGAGTCTTTTCTAAGGATTCAATCTTGGACCCACCAAGCATTAGAACTGAGATTGTTTGATCTCCAGGTTGACAGCCTTACCACTAGTTGACTGTGTCACCAATTCTCATCAGTGGTAATCTACAGTCACTATGTAACAAACAAAACAAACTACACACCTATGTACGGTTTATGCAGGAATACAGAAATACACCAAAACAAGGTTCAACAGTGATTAATGAATTTACTGTCTCCAGGATTAACTCTGAGGATTGAAGTCAGCTCCAAAATGATGGGAAAGACGAGTGGTCTTTGTGGTAAATTCAATGGGCTTAGCTCTGATGATATGAAAGGAAGCGATGACATGCCAAAATCTACTATGATTGATTTTGCCCAAAGTTGGGTTACAGATCCTGAGTGCAAAGTTGGAGATGTATCTATGCAGGGGGTGACTTGTGATCCAGTAAGTAGCTCCAAATTGATTTATCATTTACTATATATATATATTACCAAATCGCATTGTAATGAGTTGATGGATTTTGTAGGTTTGGAAGGGAGACACACCTCTAGATCTCCTCAATTGTGACGTTGTCCTTGTCCAAAAAACTGTATACACGTCAACCAAGCTGCATGAATCGTTTGATATGTTATATGATTCGTTGTCTTTCGGGGATGAATGTGGTATTGTGAAGCTCTTAGAGCATGGTGAAGACTATGTATAGGCGCTACACTACATAAATGCTCTCATTTAATTTGTGTGTGTACATGTGTGGATTGCTTCTGTATGCTTGTGATGTAAACTCTTGTTGGATCTTCTGACTCAGGTGCTACTACAGAATGATGAAGAAGATAGAGAGGGATCTCTTGACATTCAATACTTTAGGTTTTTAAAAATCTAATAAACGGTAATCAAATATATTTTGTCTGAATCTCTAATAATTCTTTTTACTTTATTTTCACCAGGCAAATAAGCGATATACCTGGGCTATGAAGAAATGTGCTGTCATCGAAGACCCTGAGGGTCCATTTGCCGACTGTATAAGTCGATTTTCTGCCAAGAAAACAACTTATAAGGAAAATTGTGTCAACCAAGCCTGCAAGTAAGCACATGATCAACTAGTGTAGTTATGGCAAGCAATACTGGTAGCACCAAAACTTGGCAAAGAAAACAGTATGCATAAGAGTGGTGATTAGTCTATTTGAAATAATGTGTTGTATTTTTGGTTCACTTTAAAAAAAGAAATAACCCTAATGCAAATTGTAGGGTTAGATAACTAATGTCTAGAAGTGTCCAAACTACATCTGTTTTGAAAAGAATTTACATGCATTTTGTAGATTAGGTACAGTTTACACTGCTTAATCAAAACAGTAATTTGATTGCAGATTTCAAAAAGAAAATCATGATTAATCCTGTATCAATAGCCCTGGTTAATTGCAACTCCTTCTGATTAATCACAACACAAAAGCCCATACTTTGAAAATTATTCAAATTTTTGTCAGCACCTCGAATCACAATTGCTGGCAAGTTGAAATCAAGTCTAGTCCTCTGTATTCCGCACAACAAGTAATCCTTCAATTTTTAAAGCATGCATTTACATTTACATTGGAACAAACAATTCTAGGTATCTGGCTCATTCCTTTTAAATGGCTCAACTTATTTCACTTGGTTATCGTAATGTATTTCTTAATATCTGACCAGTGCTACATTCTTACTCATCGTTTTCTTTAAATAACTCCCCTTTATTAGCTGTGATACTGGAGGTGATTGTGAATGTCTCTGTGATGCCATTGCTGCCTTTGCTGCTTTCTGTAATGCCCAAGGAGTTGCAGTCCGCTGGAGACATCAAAGATTTTGCCGTAAGTTTTTATTGGTGTCTTTTTTCTTTGCTCCATAGTTGTAACTGCTAATTCCATTTTAAATACGTCTGCTAATAGTACGCTTGAACTGCTTGTACATATGACATAACATGTCTTACTGTTGCAATGTAAAGAAAATCTTTACACATAATGAATGGCATTAATTATATTGAAAATGATACAAACTCCTGATTGTTCATTAGATAGATTTGCCATTGCTGATAATATCTTATATTATAGAAACTTATATACTTGCACAAATACACACACACACACATACACACACACACATGTACAATAAACACACTCATACACATGCTTAAACATATGTAAATGTATTATTCACTTTAGAATAGGCCATATCATTTTATTGGTTTGCTTTCTTAAGGGCACAACTGTACATGCCAACCATACAACCAAAAGCCAATAAAACCATCATTATTTCTCTTCGTTATCAGCAATGCAGTGTGACTATGGAGCTGTCTACAAAGCTTGCGGTAATAGCTGTCCAAGCTCCTGCAGTGGAGGTAACTTTACCAATCCAATCTGCGATAAACTTTCATGCCAAGAAGGATGTTTCTGTCCAGCCAACATGGTGCGATCAGGTCAGTACTGGTTCCTCTTGTCTTTTATCTCCAACTCAATCTACTTCGAACTAGATGTTTAAGTTCTTTTAGATGATATATAGTTCAACCTTTCCGAACCAAACTACCCCCTACACCTATTTGGGTGCAAGAAACATAAATTCAAACCAAAAGCCATTAAGTTATGCACCTTTCGATCCAGAATGAATTCATAATCTAAATATGACATCTTTTGGGGGATTTAAAACATATTGTGAGTGGCAGCATGTGTTGAAATGCAAAGAGTAAAACAATTATCACGAAAACTACTTAACATTTTTACCGATCCTCTGTGGTTGGTGTATGGGACTTCTCATGAACAGAACGAGATGGATTTGTTTTAAGATTGATTGACCTTGTTTATTAAATGAAACCCAGAATTAAAATACCCTTATATAACTTGCCGTAAATTGTGTTGTAAAATTGAGTTACATTCTACTGACCGCCATTTTATTTTTTCATTACCTAGATATGAACCATATGGATGAGTCCATGTGTGTACCCAAAAGCGACTGTCCTTGCATTGACGAATATGGCAGATCCTATCCTCCAGGCATGAAGATCACCATCAGCTGCCAGACCTGGTAATATGGCATTCTGAAAAACAGTTTTAGATAATAGTGAACAATGTTAATGATAAAACTAAGACTGCATTACCACTGGATTTTCATGGCTTTACCCAGGCAAAATTAGACCATGAGACTAATTTAGTAGTAGCTATATTATAATTCAGAATTGGTGAAATCCATCAAATGTATACATTTATATGATAGTAATATGGAGTTTATATAGCGCCAGTATAGTGTAGATTTACTAATTCATTCTATGCAATATTGTGAATAATTATCCTCTCACGTTTGTCAACCACTATTTAAAACAGTTATGCTAACCAGATTTGTATCGCTCTGTAGTTTGGCGAGGTTATGTTATAATAGTTGAATCAGGTAAATTAGTAGAGGCAGCTTGAACCGTGGAATGGGGGATTCAAAGTGTTTAAAGAATAACTTTACTCTACACTAGACTAGTCACCTCAAAGTAGCTCTCTGTTGGTTTAATGTTGCTTTGAAATTAGTTTAGATTAGTCCACCCGTAGGCCTATATGTTTTTAAGGTGTTTGGTCACACCATTCTATATTTTGGTATGGTCTATTTCTTTTCAGTCGCTGTGAAGAAGGTGAATTGACGTGTGAAGGTCAAAAGTGTCCAGTAAACTGCACCGATGGATATACTTGCAATGATGGTCGTTGCATCCCACAGATCTATGTGTGTAATGGACATGCAGATTGCATGGATGGAGGAGATGAATTCAAATGTGAAGGTTAGCTTTGCTTACATTTCTACTGTGAATTTGATATCATGATATTATACATGTTGATAAAAGATAGAATGGTAGACGACTAATTGAGTCATAAAATATGGTATTGGTGTTTGGAATGCTATAGGGGCAAATCCTGCCTGTCAGTCCTCACACAACAGGGAGAGACAAATCTTACAGGCTATTTGTACTGAAAGAATTCATAGTAGCTCCATTGCTAGAAGTAATGAACATCAGTGCCAAAAGACGAAACCCTAGAGAAGAAAAGAAAAATATTTTTCGTCACTGGCGTGGGATCAAACCAATGTCTGTCTCAACACCACTGCCATATCTTGAATACACTATGCTTCTTATACTTATGTTTTTCATCTCTGAACATACAGGTGAATACTGTAGAGGATTTCCTTGCGAGAATGGCCAGTGTGTCACCAATTCCAGTGTTTGTGATGGACTGCAGCAATGTATGGATGGCAGTGATGAGGCTAAATGTGGTATGTTTAAAAAAAAAACACAGTATGATATGATGTAAATCTTAAAAACAACTCCCTATGACAAATCACAAATGACACAAACTTAAAAAATGTGTCTGTGACAATATTCGCATTAATTGTCCAAGAAGAGAGAGTTGCTGTTCCTGTTTCCTCACTGATTACAATCACTGCATCACTTGCCTGTGTATTTACATAGTACAATTTGTTTGGCATTGCTGTCACGACAGAAAATCATCCCTTCATTTACTTGTGTCCAGGATATCTATCGGAACAAATATGGTATCTGTGTTTCATAATTTATCATAACTTACCATTAAAAGTAATCTCTAAGAAGGCGTCGACTGATTCTCTTTTGCTTTATGGTTTCAGAAATTCCATGTGAAAACAAGGCAGTAAAATGTTCAAGAAGCCAGTTCTGCATTCCTTTAGATTACGTGTGTGATGGTCATAGCGACTGCTGGTTTGGTGAAGACGAAGAAAACTGTACAGGTAAGCCTGCTCCTAATAGAATAAAAGAGATGCTAAAAGAAAGGACAAGTCTACGATACCAATACCAGTTGAGTAGAATAGGGATGTCCATTAGTTTGAATAATGAAAGAAAAGTAACATGATACAGTGGAAGTCAGGACTGATGACATGATCTCGTTGTATGCAACCTTTCGTAATACTTGACGTCGGGTATAACTGAAAGGTCGCATACAGGGATTTCAACTGGCCTCATTGTAGTAGACTTCTCGTTGAATGCGACCTTGTTGAATCTGGCCCCACTGTAGTAAGCTAGACAGTCATGTCAGTGAATTCATTTGATATCCTTGTTTCATTATTTAAATGAGTTCTCCAACATTTATCTACAATTATGGTTTCGAAATTAGAGAATTGTATTGCAATTATTCATTGAATTATTCTGGAAACAGATTTTTTGTTTATCTCAATGAGTATTTTTTACAATATCCCTTCTTTCAGTGTGTCCTAAGAATGAAACACACTGCAACCGAAGTTCATGCATCCCAAAGGACTTTAGATGTGATGGACATGATGATTGTGGAGATGGATCAGATGAAACTGGTTGTGGTAGGTGTCACCAGAATAAAAAGATCAACAGCATTTGTTCAGTTAAAATTCAATTTCTATGAGTCTAATAGATATCCTTGAAATCGGGAAACCTTAATTAAAAAATAAATTTAAATTAAATTAAACTTTATAAATCCTATCGGAAATTGGGTTTACAGACGTGGAAATACAGTAATGAAATTTCGTCAGCTGAGAAAAAACCACGTCTGTTGTCGCCGGAAGTCCAGCGCCAATGGTACCTCCGAATTTTACATCCGTCTCCGATAGGATGAGAAAAATCGCGTAAAGAGTCTTTTTCCAAGGACTCAACGCTCCAAGAGAGTATTTCATGTTGATTCACTCTGGAATAGAACTAAGTGAAGTAGGTAGGGAAAACAACCCATATAATGAATATCTGTATTTAATATGTTAAATGACATCAACAAAATAGTTCATACATCGAAGGACTACCCTTCAATAGATTGTCATTTCATTCCTGAATAAATATTATTTCCAAAGACTCTCATGCAATATCCACTATTCTAACATGTCTTGTAAGTTGCAACAATATCAGTTTTTTATTCTCACAATGACATTAGGAATTCTGTGTTTTATAATGTATTAGATTTCTGGATATTTGTTAAAATTGGTAACACAAACTGTTTTCATAAAAGTAATAGTAATTATATTGATGAATATCTTTTTGTTTCCACAGAGGTTCCCATAGTAACAGGACCTTGTAAGTAGTTTTTTTAAAATCATTTTGATAAAGTCTCTTATTTTTTAAATCGAATTTGTCTGTCTCAATTGTGAAGCTGTTAATGTTTTTAATGGTGGTGCAGTGTCTGAAAGGGTTGGAATTTTGTTTTGGAATTTCTGTAAACTTTGGCTACTAAGGCAATTTCATAAAGATGGTTCCACTGTGAAGACATTGTTTGATATGTCTGTTGTGTATGTGTGGTGTTTCAGTGATCTTGAGATCTTATCTGAGAATGTGTCTTTGGTACAAGGGTTTATTGTGTCCGGTGTGATGGCAATGATATTGCTAAACATTTGAAGCGATTTTTGGTGATGTTCTTTACGTTGGTATGCAAGCCACTTCCAATCTAATTCTGTTTACTTCTCTTTCAACAGTTGTTTGTCAGTATCATGAAATGCAGTTTTCATCTCCTTCACGATACATGAGGATTGAAGGAAAAGGATTTTACCAAAATGTCTTTACAAATGAGGGTTGGAATGCAGTTGGTGATGAAATGGAAGAGTTGACAATTGAACTTGAAGGGAATGGAAGTAAGATTCTGGAAGAACTCAACTTCCAGATTAAACAAGGAATAGGCTCAACTATCACTGTAACTATTCAAACTGCACAGGTTGAGTCTGTTCTGCAAGTAAGTAAAAAAGAGTTGTCAAATTAATGAAGTTCTTTCTATTTTGCATTGCTCAAAACAATGACAGCTGAAAATGAAGTTTTCAAATGTATTTGTTTTTCCTTTACGGGTTACTAATGAAGGGCTCAAGCGGGAGAACCAGAGATATCAGGTTTTGACACTTTGGAGAAAGTTTGACGACTTCTACTTCTAGACTCGAGTTGATGTTATATAAATGTCTTTTTAAAGCATTTTATCATCTTTTTAGTGTAAAATATCAGTCAATACCATCACTGATAGTTTGACAAATCATGATTTGCAGAAATTTTGAAATTATGAAACTAGCAGTCTATGACTTTAATGTTTTCTTTATAATTCTGATTCTTTAAACAGGAACAAAAGATAACAGAAAACCCAATGAACTTTGAAGGTTTCTTCAACAGAGATTTTGAGACACTGACAATTAGGACTTCAGCAACAATTTCTAATTTAATTCTCAAAGTTTGCTATGAGAAACCAGGTATGTCTATGCTAAACGTATAATTTTACCACAAATCTGCAAGTTTTCTTTTTCTTTATACATGTGGCTAAAAATATATATGAAATATCAACTGATTTATTAATATTTACTGAATTACATGATATTTCTCACTTGAAAGGGGAGATAGAAAAACTAGAGCATGTCAGCAAATATAAACGCAACAATTGTTTGATTTCAACATTAGTTGTAAACATTAGTGTGGTAACATAAGCACTAGGTCTACAAAGGATCGACATGATAGAGTATGCTTGTAAGATGAGCCTTTTTGTAAAACCTATTTAATCATTTGGTGCGACAACTACTAGAAAACTAATTTTTCTTGTGTAATCGAAAGTGCTGAAACATGAAGAGAAAAATAAACTCAAAAGGTGAACAAAAATGTACAGGCACAGTACCGTCTGCAGATTTCTCTCTCTATATATAAATAAAGTCAACACAAATTACAAGTGAAGTAATATTACATCTCTACATTTTATTCCTCAGAGCTGCCCACTACTCCTGTACCAACTACTCCTAAAGAAGGTAATTTTCATTCAATCCTAATCTGCGTAGTATTATTTTAGTATAGCATTGAAAAATGCACCAAGATTTGAAACATTTTTGACGCGTCAATGAATTGTGGACTGGGAAAACTGAACCAATCTTTTCTTAAGCAAAATGTTAAATATATATTATATTTCATTCATTAATCTAAAACAATTTCTTATTTCAGAGATTTGCGAGGAAGGATATGAAAAATTGACTGGAGACAAGTTTGCCCCTCTGTACTTTGACAACCTAATATTTGATAGCTCTAGTACTATTTACACTCCTGAAGAGTCTGCAGAGAAAGGAGTGCTTGTCCTTGGCCAGAAAGTAGCCTTTGACGATTCTGACATTAAGAAGCTTTCATTCCGCCTAGTTAATGTGCCCTCAGTAGAAGTGAAAGAAGTAGACAAAAATGGCCAAGTCTTGAAAACATCTGTGGTAAGTGTCATTATTGACAAACCTGAGCTTTGATCAGTAACAAAAAATCAAGGGTGCATTTTAAAGGGTTCCCCTAATAACCCCATCCTTTCAAAAATTGTGGAGCAATTTTCTGGTCCTGTATCGTAACTTTTAAAAAGAGGTATGAATTAAGGGGCCGCAAGGTTTATAGCTCAATGTGTGAAAATGATAATAATTACTCAACCATCATGAACTGGACACAAATATAACACAGGTGATAACCTGTATATTGGCCATAGACAGTACACCCACAGGCAGTAGACTATGCTTTGCAGAAGACTTCAAACTGAGCAGACACTGGAATGACTTCATCAAGGTTTATAGTTCAATAATCATTCAATTTCGTGTGCATACGATCTGAGACACCCCCTAACCAAATGAAGAACCCATTTTCTATTGCTGGCAGGTTAATTTAAAAAGTGCGGAGAGAATCAGTTAAAGATGTAGGATGATCAGAGTTGAGGATGAGTTTTTATTTCTATTTTTGCACCCACCCGATGCCACATATCATTTTCAGTAAACTTTAGACATTGTGAATAAAATTCTGCATTATTGAAAAGGTTTCCATTTCATCATATTATAACGATTACTTTTGCAAACATTAATCTCATTTTACGAATGCAATAAATTTGATAAGCTATACAAAATATCCAAGAATATCAATAAGCAAATTAAACCAGGGACAATTTAAAACAAAATCTTTATTCATTATAGCTTACATACATTCTTGTGAATATTGACACAGATAACTCCAAGTCCTGAGAGCACCAGTTTTGATTATGAGCCTGTAAACCATAAAGAGATTGTCAATGTCACAATAACTTTAAAGACAAAGGGTGACTCATCAATTGAGTATCTCGGTGCATCAGGCTGTATCAAAGGTAAGTTTTCTGTGGTTTACTGAGCTTGAGATTTTAGTGTGAGAAATGAAATTTGTTATGTTTAATTTTCATGACACTTAGGCAAGTTGACACCAAATTTGAAACCTCATACTTTCCCCAGTAAAACTATGTTTCATCCATCTTTGCAAGCTCTTCAATTGATATCAATATAGATGCATCATTTACATGTACCCCTCAGATCCATACAATAGCACACTTTGGGAGAAGAAGAGAGAGACAATTTGGTCATAGTGTTAAAACTCCCCTATGAGTAGAATAATGTTGCCTCTGATTGTTATTTAGATTAACCTCAATCCTTTCTATTGACCTGTCTTTTTTCACTCTGTTGATATTGTCTCGTTAAGATAACCTTTTGACCGAGATTTTGAATATTCTTTTTGTTTAGATTTTGATTCATTTTGTCTTATTAATCTGTTCACAGTCAAAAAATGCAGGGAAGGCAGTTGTCAAAATATTTGTGTGGAGGACATACCAGATAGATGCAGTTCTCCATGCCCTGATGCCTCCTGCTGTAAGGATATTGAAAATTCAACATATATTTTTCTTTTCAAAACAGATGTTGCATTATGAATAGTTACATGAATGAATTGATAAGCAAGTAAATCTGTCTATATTATTTGGAAGCCATATTATTTACATGCTTATCATGAAATAATCAGTTTAAAGCAACTTTGGTTGAAGCTACTAATTTTATTTGCACAAATTCTAGCACCATCTATTCTCAGGCTTATAGGAATAGATGAGCAAATAGACTTCTACAATTTTTTCTCTGCAGCAACTTACAGCAAAATTATTCAACTCTGATGCAAATAGACTTCTACAAAATGTCCTCTCTGCAGCAACTTACAGCAAAATTACTCAACTCTGATTAAAGCCTTGTAATTAGAAGAGTCATTATTGTTTCAGAAACCAAAATTATTTTGATTTTACCTAAATTATCATAACACATTGCTTGGTAATGATATTATTTATCTCATTTTTGTTCTTCAGTTACCACCCCCTCAAGAACAACTAGTACAATCAGTCCAACAGAAGGTAATATTTTGACAATAAACAAATTTTGAAATGTTATAAAAGTATGTTAATGTTAATGAATATTAATTAATGAACACACAAGTCATTCAGTCAATTAATACAGGTCTTGTTATAGAGTGGAATGAAAAGAATGAATTTTTGTATTCTGTCTTTGGGCTTGTTGCAAGGCTTAAATAAACATGGATCATATATTTGTTTCCTGATGATGATGATGATGATGATGATGATGATGATGATGATGATGATGATGATGATGATGATGATGATGATGACGATGATGATGATGAATGACGATCATGATGATGATGATGAAGATGATGACGATCATGATGATGATGATGATGATGACGACGGAAATAGTTGTGAATATTATACTTCTCCATATATGGGCTATACAACATACATATATGCATATCATTTTCGTTTCCTCTAGTCTGTGAATATAAGGAAGAGACTGAAAGCCTTGGATCTGGAGTTCCTGACTTGCTTTCACCTGGAGCTCTTTTGTATGAAATCAATGCCAACGTTCCTGGAACCATTAAAATGGAACTGGATGTGACAGGCGATGTTTTAGTCTTGACAACTTCTTCCCAGGCAGAGGTAGGATAATCAGATTTTAACCAAAGCAATTGACGACTTCTCCATTACAAGTTATATCAGGCATTGGTAGTCGAGAAGTTTTTACCACTAACTTTTTTCCCTTTTTTCCTCAATTTTTTTACCAATCTTCTACATCATGGGACTGCTGGACCAGTCTGTTGCTCAGGCCCTAAACTTCTTAGCCTAATTTCAAAAATTCATAACGGAAGAAGTATTTACTATATTCCTTTTAAATTTCCGTAATGTGTTATTAACTTTAGAGCTACAAAGCTGTGAGGGACGGGAATATACATTGGTACTGAAAAGCAGGAATAATGGTTGAAAAATGTCTTTGATAAAAAAAAAAGTAAAGGTTTCGCCGTCTTGAATACTTTGCAGTGATGGTCAGAAAGATGCACTTGCTTTGCTACCTCTCACTCATTTGAAGCAGAGAATCTAATTAAATAGATTGTGTAAAAGTATAGTCTGCAGATAGTGATGGAAAATATCATCAGAAACACCAACAACGCCACTAGAAATCTTTAAATAATCTGTGTTCTAGCACTAAGCAAATCTTTAGAATATAGGCCTAATGTATGAGAAAAGACTGAATTACAATACAGAGATCATTATCATTCCTATTCAATAAAATTAAACAATACAATAGTAAACTATAGTGTAAATCATCTTTTATAATACATATATGTTTAATTCTTGGGGTGTTGAATTGGATATACAATACATTTCATTTGGACATAGATTGTCCTTCTTTTGTTTAACCTGCAACCACACATAACATAGAAGGAAATGTAATGCCATCCAAACAGAAAATATGATGCCCAGAAAGAGTGTAATGTTTTTGTGGCATGCAATGGATTTATATATGAATTTATCTATGAAATGTTATTTTTTCAATTCACAGACATTTGATGGTCAAGACAAAAAAATGGCATTTATTGTGA
>JAULCB010196110.1:0-15265 GCA_032358575.1 Dendronotus rufus
GTAGTGTGATGATATGAAATTGGTCAGTAGTGTGATGATATGAAATTGGTCAGTAGTGTGATGATATGAAATTGGTCTGTAGTGTGCTAATGAAATTGGTCTGTAGTTTGACGATTGATGATATGAAATTAATTTTGTAATATACCCTAATCTGTCTGTGGGGTGCAGATATGAAATTGTCTGATCTGCGGTGGTATGGAATTGTCTGAAGTGCGGTGATATGGGATTGTCATTAGTGTGAGGATTTGAATTGTGAGGAATTGAAATTAGTCATTAGTGTGAGGAATTGAAACTTTAGTCATTAGTGTGAGGAATAGAAACTTTAGTCATTAGTGTGAGGAATTGAAACTTTAGTCATTAGTGTGAGGAATTGAAATTAGTCATTAGTGTGAGAAATTGAAACTTAAGACATTAGTGTGAGGAATTGAAATTATTCATTAGTCGTGTGAGGAATTGAAACTTAAGTCTGCAGTTTGATGAAATGAAATTAGTTGTAGTTTGATGAAATGAAATAGTCGGTTGTCTGTAATGTGCTGTATGAAATGTTTCTGGTATGCTGATATGAAATGTGTCTAGTATGCTGATATGAAATGTTTCTGGTATGCTGATATGAAATTGGTCTGGTATGCTGATATGAAATGTGTCTGGTATGCTGATATGAAATGTGTCTGGTATGCTGATATGAAATGTGTCTGGTTTGCTGATATGAAATGTGTCTGGTTTGCTGATATGAAATTGGTCTGTAGTATGGTGATATGAAATTTCTAAGAATTTGGTTTGATAGTGTGTCGATATGAACTAATCATTCCTTAATATTAATATATGTTAATTTGACTGTAGTGTAACAGTGTGTGTTATTTACTTTGGCCTGGTGCATCTAATCTATTACAATCTTAGTTCAAATCTGGTATGTTACTGTGTGTGTATGCTTTGGTTTGTTTGTGGAAATTATTACTCTTGTTTTAAGAGTACCTACCAGTTCTGCTGTAACTTTGAAAACTGAAATTAAGTGTACAAAATGATGACAATATATAGGTTTATGATTGCATAATACAGTAATTTGATATAGGTTTGTGTATGAAATCAATTAAGGTTACTACTATAATAATGCAGTTACCCGTGTGTGTAGTGTCCAGGGTTCCTAGGAAGAATATGCCTGTACTGTCTGTTGTTGTAAGTGGCGACTGAATGGCGATGCCTTCTGTGGGTCCCACTTCTTTTCTTTTTGCTGTAGGGGACATCTTGTCCCCTACTTTCTATGTCTTCTGTCATTCTTTCTTTTATCAACTCTAATTGAATAGGTTTTTGGATGTGTTAGTCTGTTGATGGTATATTCTAAGTTATCTATGCACTTGGTTTTTCTTATAATTATATTGTAAAGGAAATGTTGAATATGTTAATTGTTCACAAAGTGCTTTCTTCACATCATTTACTCCTGTTTCTTATCTTTTAACTGAAATGGTGTATTTTTTTCGTGCTGATATGATGACCCTTATAGGTCGAAGTGCTGTAAAAGTTCAAACAAACAAACAATCATCCATTGTTTCCGCAACTTGCAAGACTTAACTTACTTATTTTTATCCCCAACAACCATGTATTGTCATTGTACTCTCTTGACACCAGCACAGCGGGCGTATTTTGTGAAAAGTTCTGTCTGCTTGCTTTATTTCCTCAAACCAAAACAGTGATTGATTATAAAAGTTCTCTTGTGTCTGCTTTCTTTATTCCTCAATCCAAAACACTGCTTTCATTCAACAAAATTTGTCTGTGCTTTCTTTCATTTCCTCAATCCAAAACAGTGCTTACTTTCAAAAGTTCTGTCTGTGCTTTCTTTCATTTCCACAATCTAAAACAGTGCTTACTTACAATAGTTCTGTCTGTGCTTTCTTTCATTTCCTTATACCAAAACACTGCTTACTTACAAAAGTTCTGTCATTCCTCAAACTAAAACCGTGCATACTTACAAGTTATGTCTGTGCTTTATCTCCTTCCAAACTCCTAAAAACTTAACAAACAAGCTATGTGTTGACAATGAAGAAAAGTGTTAGATTTTGTTTATGGATAGGCCTATATCTTTTATTACGAGTTAGTGATATTTGTCATTATTCAAAACTGGATCTGTATTAGTATTATGATATAGCACAATATAAACAAATTCCTTAATTCAGCAAAGCTTAAGAATAATTCGTAACGGCGATTAAAATCAAATCTCGAGGTAAGTCGATACAGGCCTTTATGATGTGTGATAATTCATTCTGATCGCACTATAACAACAGTGTATAACCTAAAATGTGGTGTTCTTTTTATACAAACTAACTGTACTATACTATGACGCAAGCCTAGACATTTTTCCCTTTCAAGGAATCAAAAATTGTCGCATTGTTTTTCATTTTTCATTATTTCTATTACCTAGATTTTGTGTCCATTCTGTTTCTAGTAGCTTATATTCTTATCTTCTTAATTAAGACTTTTGTATTGCTTTTCCAATGCACTATACTATATGACATCAATTGTCGATGTATTCTTTTTTCTCAATGTGTACCTCCAATATATACTGCTGCAGAGCTGCCAACCTTACGACAAAAAAAAGCATATTTTACGACTTTGTGACCTTTTTTACGCTTTACGCTTTTGTCCTCCGATTTACGCTTTTTTTAAATGCCAAATGTGCGGTCGGACATTCAAGCAATTGAAACGGTTCTCGATCGTATCTGATTATTTAAAATGGAACTCTCCATCGACTGCGCATACTTTAGCCGATCGTATCACGGGAGCGCGACGAGATTTCAACTTTCGTTTTCTCTCCGGGAACCGGCTTCACCCGAATATATTACTTAATTAATATTAGTTACTTTATTGTTGCTAGGTAATTTACTAGGGTTTTACACTTTTTTCCCCAATTTTACGCTTTTTATTTATTGATTGTACACTTTTTTATGGTTTGAGGTTGATGATGACGACGATGACTTTAATAACACAATTGTATTCAAAGTGTACGTTCCCATAGTTTTGATTATTACTGAATTTTACAAGTAGCAATTTATTACTAATATTAGACAGTGTGTGTCATGGATGGAATGCCATGCAGATTTTTTCTTTCCCTCACTAACGATTGGTGGATCCTTTACTTAAAACTGAGACTATTGTCTAGCTCGTTTCACACCTTTTAAGCCCGAAACCGTTTTGTTTACTGTGTGACAACATATTACAATGTTTGGATGCAAACAAAATCATCTGTATCGCACGTGTATGAATTAATAGATGTATATACGTACAGTAGGTGCCATGTTAATTTGGAGCTCATGATGGTATTGTTTGGAAATGTCTGAATATTTTCACGGCTTACTCAACTGCATGTCATGCAAAAGCTACTATGCATTTTAAGTATCTTGTATACATATCAATCCTATTTCTTTTTCCCCCATAGATTCATATTCATTAAAAAGATTGTTTGAATACTTTGACTAATTGAATAACATCGCTAATGTTTTACTGGGACAGATTATTCTCAATGTGCTTTCTTCACGCAAGTAATCTACCTCTGTTTTTTATCTGTTAACTGACACTGCCAACTACTTTTTCGGCGCTGAATTGATTTAAGATTAATTGGGATTACAGGTGTTTCTGGCCTTTTGCTTATCATTATTATTATCCGATGCTCTTGATTTTCTTTGGATGACATTTTTGTATTTACTTTACCCAACCAAAACCCATGCTTATTTAATGCATGAAGTAGAGGGTGGAAGATTATTATTAGGTAGTATTGAGTTGAGGCTTAGTATATGCCATTTTTATTTCCATATTTCCGTATATATATATTATTTCTTAGTTTCTTGTCCTTTCTGAATTTTGTGCTGATAGTTCTTGTCGTCATTAGTTTAATTTTACAATTTCCTTAAATATTTCTAGTAGAATTACTTCTTTTTTTAGCTCTTCTCATTCACCTTACTACCTTGTTACCTTTACATTTTTTATCCTTGCTTGTATCATGTATGTATCTGGAGGACATTGCTGGTAGGTCCTACCTTTTATTATTTGTAATCATTCGAGTGGTTGGCAGGTGTCCCTTGCCTTGTGAGGTGGTCCCTACTTTTATCTCTTAACTATTTGTATCGTCTTAGCTTTTTCCTTCGCACTGCAGGAATTAAAGTGTGCCAAAGTGCTTATTTTTTTAACCACCACAACAATTCACAGGGTTTTTCTTTTTATATGTGTCTGAATTTTGATGTACTCTATTAGTATTAGTAGATAGTTTTACATTGCCTATTTGATGATTACGAGCTGAGATAGATAGTGTTTTACAAATTGCTACTAAGAAGGGTATTAACTAGATCGTGTAATTTTGTTGATATAAATAGGTGACGAGTATTCATTAGCATCTATTCCGATCCGTGTTAGAGGGTGTAGGAATATAGACCCACTGCAAAGCTTGCGTATTGTAAGAGATGACTTAACTGGCTATGTCATCCGCGGATTCCGCTTCATTTCTTTAGTGGCTTTGGGTGGCATCTTGTCCCCACTTTCTATGTCTCCTGTCATCCTTCCTTTTGTCAACTCTTATGATTTTTGGATGCGTGTGTTAGTATGGTGTTGATTATATTCTATTATGTAGCCTACTTGGTTTGTTTTATATTTTTAATTGTTAGATATGTTGATACGATGTTAATGTTGTTCCACGATTCTCTTCACACAATCTACTTGGTTTCTTTGGTCCATAATATGTACTATCTTCACACAAACAATTCAAATCCCTAAAACAAACATCCATTCCACATCATTGTCGATTTCGGATACCATTTTTTTCAAATTAACCGCTTGAAGGTCAAACCGTTTCCTTTGTGTTGTATGTGCCGGAAATAGATGTACATTTTCAATACCAAAATATACAGTACAGGTTTTGACCCTGTTTCATCTCTAACATGTTGTGACATTTTGACCCATAACATATAAACATATCAAATTATGGCAGCCGCTTACCCATGTCTCAGCAATTATAAAACAAAACAACTGTCTCCGGCGGATTCTAAGTATTATTTTTGTGCTCAGCCCATCATAACACGCAAGAAAATTCCTATTCGAAGGTCCCTAGTGAATATGGGTGAAAAGTAAAAATTTATCGAACCACGCTTATCTCACTGAAGAATTTTCCCACCTCCTTCATTGCATTGTACTTACGATGATTATACTGTGTGATTGTATATATATCGTCATGAATATCCCTATTTTCCATTTCTTATATACAACCAACTGCTGCTACCTACTGTATTATTTGAAATATCACCCGTAATCCCTAACAGGTCTTTACTCCTCATTCACAAACATTTCTGTCTACTGCATTGTGGTGCCTTTTTGCTTTTCCTTCCATCTTGTCAATTATTTTCAATCACTCCTTAGCTGCCTCTGTAATCAGAGTAGTTCTATATCGGGTTGCATTCATATTGACTACCGTACCTCTATGCAAACATTTTCTTACTATACTATACCCCCTTTCCCCGGGTACTCATATTTCCCCAAACTAACCATTGTATCATACAGGTTGTTATCACAGATAAGAATTTACTCTCACCATTCACTGCGTCATACAACCACAGTAGTCATTATTTAGGAGACAGGAATTTACCCATACCATACACTATAACAGACAGCTTATTACCCAGACTCGTGTTTACCCGATTGACCATTCCGTTTGATAGGAAATTACAGTACAGACCAGGGCATTTACCCCCACCCCCCATTGCGTCAGACAGGAATTTATCTCAACCGTGTATTGCGTTGTGCAGGAATTTACCCACATTACATGTTTTCAATGGTGATTTAGGTTTGAATTTTGTTTTTAACAAACAGCATGTGGGTTCTTGGATTTTGTCTTGTTTGGAAATAATTTTATTTGAAAAGCCTAGTTTTGACTTCTGATATGACACTTAAGGTCGAGGGGCCACACAACTCTACAATCTAAAACAGGAATTTCGTCACATCTTACATTTAGAACAGGATCAGAAATAATCCACATCTTACACTGACATCATGTCGTAAAACATGATTTCTGCGCATCTTACATCATGTAAAATAGGAGTACAATCAACTCGCATCTAAGGTGATGTGTATCAGGAAATCAAACACATCTTACATTGTCTAAAACAGGAATTTTCCTACATCTTATCGCGTAAAACAGAAAATCACCCACGACATCTTATATCGTGAAAAAAACAGAAAATCACCCACATCTTACATCATGTAAAACAGGATTTCCTGCACATCTTGCATCGTGTAAAATAGAAATTTCCTTACATCTTACATTTTTTTAAAACCTGGAAATCACCTTATGGCGTGAAAAAACAGGAAATCGCCCACATCTTACACTTTGTCAAACAGGAGATCACCCGCATCTTACATTGTGAAAAAACGGAATTCAGACATCGTGTAAAACATGAAATCACCCACATCTTATATAGTGAAAAAACAGGAAATACCCACAATTTACATTGTGTAAAACAGGAAATCCTCCTCCTATACAAGATCCTAAATAGTCTAGTAGCTATATCACCAGACATGCTAAAATTAGAATACAACCCACATATCCAAAGAAATTCCAACTCAAAAGCACTAAAGCACCATTCATTCACATCAGATATATTCAAACATTCGTTCTCCCCACGAACATCAAGGGATTGGAATACTGGAATTTACGAATAGCATGTCTTACATCTTGTAAAACAGGAAATTACCCACATCATAAACCGTGTAAAACACCCACAATTTGCATTGCATAAAACTGGAATTTACGAATATCATGTCTTACAGCGTGTGGAACAGGAAATCACTCACATCTTACATCAGGAAAATTGGACATCATGTAAAACAAGAAGTCACTCACATCTTACATTGTATAAAACAGGAAATCACCCACAATTTACATTGTGAAAAACCGGAATTCAGACATCGTGTAAAACAGGAAATCACCCACAATTTACATTGTGAAAGACCGGAATTCAGACATCGTGTAAAACAGGAAATCACCCACTTCACATTGCGTCAAACAGATCACCCGCAATCTACATTGTGTAAAACTATCGTGTCTTATATCATATAAGACAGGAAGTCAAACCAGAATTCAGACATCGTGTAAAACCGGAAATCACCTACATCTTACTTTGTGTAAAACTGAATTCACGCATCATGTAAAACAGAAATTTCCCCACATCTTTCATTCAGTAGCACAGGAAATCTCCACATCATACAACTTACATTTACTAATACTGTATGGGGTCTTGATCAGCATGCTAAAAACAGGGAATGACCCACACCTCCATCGTGCCGCCACAGCATTTTTTACCTTCATGGTTATCAGGAAAGAATTTTCCAATCTTTTTACAAAGCACCCAGAAGATTATCCTTCCAACGCATTATATTTATATGCATGAAATTAAGTTTAACCTACCTTTTGCAAGGAATTATCATACACCATCTCGCATCACCGGTCTTTTCCTCACCATCCATAGTTCTCCGACCTTCGTTCATACCACGTCTTCTATGGTATTCGACAGGAATTTGAAACATTCACTCACTTCTTCTGCTGTGTTGTACAGTGTACAGATTGACCCACATCTTATGTTATGCCAAACTGGAATTCACCATAATGTCACACAGGAATTTACTATCTTACATCTGTTGAACAGTGATTATCTCGCTTTTGAGGAATTGACATTTTATATCTGACAAGTTGATAATACCCGAAAACTTCAAACAGGGATTTACCAACACTATTTGTTGCTAGTTAAGTTATTACCAATGCCGTTCATTGTCTAACCACCAATTATTACCCACAATCAGGGATTTATTGTTAAGCAGGTCGTTATAGTTATCATCCTCGTAATTCACCAAATTGATTATTAGTTCAGGTAGGACATCACCCACTGAGAGTTACCCATACACCGCTCATTGTTTCATACAAGTTTCTTTTATTTTGTTGGATAGGTCCTTACCCACCCAGACCGTTCATTTTGTCCGATAGGTTGTTACCCAAAGACAGGTACCGGTATTTAGTCACACCGTTCATTTTGTAGGACAGGTCGTTAGTTGTCGGATAGACGGTTACCCACTGACATGTTTTTACTCACACCATCTATTGTTTCGTACAGGTCGTAACCACCCCGTGTGGGTTCCGGGGATCCTCAATAAAGAGGCTTTTAGAATAGACCCAACGTACTGCCTGCGTGTCGTAAAAGGCGACTAATGGCGATCTCTTCCATGGTTTCCGCTTCTTTTCTCTGGGCGGCTTCGGCTTATTTTCTTTGAATGCTTCTCTTCTTTGGACGGCTTCTTTTCTTTGGACGGCTTCTTTTCTTTGGACGGCTTCTTTTCTTTGGACGGCTTCTTTTCTTTTTACCTCCAATGTCTTCATTTTTGCACCTCTACAAACTTTCATCCCTTCTTTTTGATAGTGTCAGTAATTATTTCCTGCCAGGTTGTTAAATGGATTTTTGGATATATATGTGGTATGTAACTGTAGTATGATAATATTCTATGTTATCCATGTACTTATGTTGATGATATGCATTGGGATCTATGTACTTTTTTTTCACTTCACATAGTCATTGTGTCGTTCATACGGGTATTTACTCACACCGTTAATTTTTTGGGTTAGGCGTTACCCACAGACAGATTTTAACCCACAGACAGGAATCGTTCATATTGTCGAACAGGTATTTACTCCCATCGTTCACTTTGTGGAACAGGTCTTTACCCACAGACAGGTATTTACCCACACCGTTCATTTTGTCGAACAGGTCGTTACCCACAGACAGGTATTTACTCACACCGTTCATTTTGTCGAACAGGTCGTTACCCACAAACAGGTATTAACCCACACCGTTCATTTTGTCGAACAGGTCGTTACCCACAGACAGGTATTTACCCACACCGTTCATTTTGTCGAACAGGCATTTACCCACACCGTTCATTTTGTCAAACAGGTCGTTACCCACTGACAGGTATTTACCCACAGCGTTCATTTTGTCGGACAGGTCGCTACCCACAGACAGGTATTTACCCACACCGTTCATTTTGTCGAACAGGTCGTTACCCGCAGACAGGTATTTACTCGCACCGTTCATTTTGTCGGACAGGTCGTTACCCACAGACAGGTATTTACCCACACCGTTCATTTTGTCGATCAGGTCGTTACCCACAGACAGGTATTTAACCACACCACTCATTTTGTCGAACAGGTCGTTACCCGCAGACAGGTATTTACTCGCACCGTTCATTTTGTCGGACAGGTCGTTACCCACAGACAGGTATTTAGCCACACCGCTCATTTTGTCGAACAGGTCGTTGCCCACAGACAGGTATTTTACCCACACCGTTCATTTTGTCGAACAGGTATTAACACCCACACCATTCATTTTGTCTAACAGGTCGTTACCCACAGACAGGTATTTACCCACACCGTTCATTTTGTCGGACAGGTCGTTACTCACAGACAGGTATTTACCCCCACCGTTCATTTTGTCGAACAGGTCGTTACCCACAGACAGGTATTTACTCAATAGGTCGTTACCCACAGACAGGTATTTACCCACACCGTTCATATTGTCGAACAGGTCGTTACCCACAGACAGGTATTTACTCACACCGTTCATTTTGTCGAACAGGTCGTTACCCACAGACAGGTATTTACCCACACCGTTCATTTTGTCGAACAGGTCGTTACCCACAGACAGGTATTTAACCACACCGCTCATATTGTCGAACAGGTCGTTACCCACAGACAGGTATTTAACCACACCGCTCATTTTGTCGAACAGGTCGTTGCCCACAGACAGGTATTTACCCACACCGTTCATTTTGTCGAACAGGTATTTACCCACAGACATGTATTTACACCCACACCGTTCATTTTGTCGAACAGGTCGTTACCCACAGACAGGTATTTACCCACACCGTTCATTTTGTCGGACAGGTCGTTACCCACAAACAGGTATTTACTCACACCGTTCATTATGTCGTGAGTCGTACAAGTCGTTACCCACGGACAGGTAAATTTACCCACACCGTTCATTTTGTCGGACAGGTCGTTACCCATAGACAGGTATTTACCCACACCGTTCATTTTGTCGGATAGATTTTGTTTGATAATGAATGCAAAGAAGACAAAAACAATGGTATTTGGCAGGGAATAGAGTAAACACCAAATAAAATTAGATCAAGAGGTTTTAAAGCAAGTAGATAGCTACAAATACTTAGGAGTACGTAATTATAAGGTCAGACTGTAGTCTGAAAGAAGAAATAAACCAGAGAATAGGCAAAGCAACTAAGGTTTACGGTCAATTTGGGTATTCATTTAAGAAGGACATCTAATCACAAAAACAATAATGTCCTTATATTTTTAACTCAATATACTGCCCAACACACTATACGGTAGTGAGTCATGGTCCCTAGACAATAGAGATAAAAGCAGATTGCAAGCAGCAGAAATTAAATTGATCAATTGGCAAAAAACAAGAAGGGACGAAGTACGAAACACCAGAATTAGAGAAGTGAAAACAGAAAGTTTAGAAATGAAAATAGAAAAATATAAACTAGGTTGGTTTGGACATATGTACCGGTAAACAAAATAAATGATTAGTAGGATACTAAAACAAATATTAGAATGTAAGCAGCAAGGGAGATTACCCAGACGTAGACCAAATCAAAAACATGGCAGGAAGTAATTACAGAAACTAAATTCTATAGAAAAAAGAGGGATGTAAATTTGTTGATATGCAAAAATGAAGACACTGGATAGAAATCAGTGACGCAAGTTTGTTTATGACTTATGATGTTTAAACCTTACCGAAAGGTACGAAGGGCTAATTGATCAAGAAAGAAAAAAACCAGTTTATTTTGTCGTACAGGTCGTTACCCACAGACAGGTATTTAACCACACCGTTCATTTTGTCGGACAGGTCGTTACCCACAGACAGGTCGTTACCCACACCGTTCATTTTGTAGGATGGGTCGTTGCTCACAGACAGGTGTTCATTTTGTCGAACAGGTCGCGTTACCCACACCGTTCATTGTTTCGAACAGGTCGCATTACCCACACGTTCATTGTTTCGAACAGGTCACGTTACCCACACCGTTCATTATGTCGAACAGGTCGCGTTACCCACACCGTTCATTGTTTCGAACAGGTCGCGTTACCCACACCGTTCATTTTTTCGGATAGGTCGCTACCCACAGACAGGTATTTACCCACACCGTTCATTTTGTCGGATAGGTCGTTACCCACACCGTTCATTTTGTCGGATATGTCGTTACCCACAGACAGGTATTTACCCACATCGTTCATTTTGTCGGATAGGTCGTTACTCACAGACTCACACCGTTCATTGTGTCAAACAGGTCGCGTTACCCACACCGTTCATTGTGTCGAACAGGTCGCGTTACCCACACCGTTCATTGTTTCGAACAGGTCGCGTTACCCACACCGTTCATTGTTTCGAACAGGTCGCGTTACCCACACCGTTCATTGTGTCGAACAGGTCGCATTTCCCACACCGTTCATTGTTTCGAACAGGTCGCGTTACCCACACCGTTCATTGTTTCGAACAGGTCGCGTTACCCACATCGTTCATTGTGTCGACAGGTCGCGTTACCCACACCGTTCATTGTGTCGGATAGGTCGGTACCGGCAGACAGGTATTTTCCCACTCCATTTATTGAGAATCATTGTGTCAGATAGATCAATACCCACTTATTCATTTTACCATACAGGTCGTTTTACCCACAGACAGTTAGTTTTACTTTTACCCACAGACAGGTCGTTCGTTACCCACTCATTCGTTTTGTCGGACAGGTCGTTACCCACTCATTCATTTCGTCGGAAAGGTCGTTGCCCACTCATTCATTTTGTCGTAATTTACCCATATTCTGTGTTGTATCAAAAAGAAATTCACTCTTTACCCATGTTTTGTGTAATTTTTCGGACAATTTATCAATGGATGTTTATTATCTTGCTTCAAAAGGAAATTTGCTACCCAATTTCATATCTGTAAGGAATTAACTTACATTGTGTCAAATTAGAATTTACCCACATTTTGCGTCATATCAAAAAGGAATTTACTTTCAAATTATATTGCGTCAAACAGAAATTTCCCCTCATTTTGCAACATATCTAAAAATTACATAGGTCGGTAGTGTCAAATCGGAAGTTACCCATATTCTGTGTCGTATCAAAAGGAATTCACTCTTTACCCATGTTTTGAGTTCAATGTGTTGGACAAGCTATTAATTGGTATTTACAACACCTTTAAAAAGAAATTTACTACTTAATTACCGACTAAAAGTAAAAGGAATTCACTCTCCGATTACATTGTGGCAAACCGGAATATTTCCATATTTTGCGATGTGTTAAAAAGGAATTTATCCACATTTTGCGTCATCTAAAAGGAATTCACTCTGATTACATTGTGTCAAACAGGAATTTACCCACATTTTGCTTCTTATCAAAAAGGAATTTACTTTCAAATTATATTGTAGGTGTACCTCAGACAGGAAATTACTCTCAAATTTCTACATAAACCGGAATTTACCCACATTTTGTTGTATCAAAAAGGATTTTACTCTCCAAATTGAATTGTGGCTGTGGGACCGTTTATTGTGTCAGTCAGAAAGTTGTCACCTACAAATGGGTATCTACCCACACCATTCATTGTCAGAGAAAGGTCTTGCGTCGTATCAAAAAGGAATCTACTCTCAAATTACAAACCGGAATTTGCCCACGTCTTGCGTCATCTCTACAAGGAATAACTCAAATTACTTAGGTCAAACAGGAATTACCCACACTATGCGTTGTATCAAAAAGGAATTTACCCCCAAATTACATTGTGACAAACAGGAAGCTACCCACGTCTTGAGTCGTGTAAAAGAAATTTACTCCCAACTTACAAACAGAAACAGGAATTTACCCACATCTTGCGCCTTCTGTACAAAGAATTCAGTCCCAAATTACATCCTGGAAAACCGGAATTTACCCATGTGTTGCGTCATATAAAACAGGAATTAACTTCAAAATCACAAACTTGAATTTACCCACGTCTTGCGTCGTCTCTACACTACAAGGAATTACTGTACTCAAAATACTTAGGTCTGATGGGTATTTACCCTCACCATTCATTGTCAGAGAAACGTTGTCTTACGTCGTGTCAAAAAAGAATCTACTCTCAAATTACAAACAGGAATTTACCCACGTTATAATGTGTCATATCAAAAAGGAATTTACTACAGAACACAGGATCTTGTCTCATATTTGAATGGATGCCGCATGGCTTAATTTTAAAGCTAAATCCAAATCTAACGACTTTTCAAAAATAGTTTGTCGAATGTTATCGGAGAGATTTCTGGGAATAGGAATACAAGGAAACTCCTGCTTTTCACCCTATCCGACAAGGCTAGTACTGTACATCCTAAGGTACCCGAGAAGCTAGACGTTGCAATATCACCTCACCGTCACTATGCAATATCACTGTGTCACTATGCAATATCACTGTCACCGGGATCACCTTTCATCACCGACCTTTGGAAAAATATGTTTCGATCTCAGATTTTCCGATTCACGTGTACCAGTGAGCAACTGCGACGCCCCAATAAAATATCTACAAGTCATATCTATGTGTTTAGTCATCACAAAGTTTTGCTGATTATTTTAAGTACTGCTGAAACGGGTTATAAATCGTCCTGTTTACAACAGAATTCTTAGTAGTACAGTTTAAGTAGTAAAATACAAAGAAATGATTTTTGTGGTCCTCTTTCATGGACATCATCTTTTGATTCACTTTTTCCCAACATTGTATGATGTATTTAAATTCAAATGAGCTCTTGTAACACACTTGGAAAGTATTGTCTTAGTCTTTTTTCCCTATGGGTTCTTCTTTTTCTCTCTACAATACAATGCAATGCACAAATATGTACCTACACGTTTTGACTACCCAAGTAGCCTACTTCACTCTTCCATGGATCACTTAGTCTTGTACGCCTTTACCCATATTTGCCCTTTTTTTAAAGCTTCCAATTCCACCATCTTTTTAAAAACCTTTCTTCTATGCTTGTGGGTCGGGTGCCTTGAATAATGACATTATAACACTTGCCTTGCTTGTCTTGGCCAATGCCTTGCTTAGACTTAGAGTTTGGACTGTCGTTGTTTCATGACACAATCACAAAGAGTATGACTGTTGCAATCAATAACCCTGGTAAGGGTTTTCTCACCATGTTTTTTCCTAGTTGTAACGTGACCTAGCATTTATCAATTTTTTTCTTCTTCAAAACTATAACTAGTTTTTCTTTAACTATAACTATATAATATTGAATTTTGTTTTGAAAACGTTGATTTACAATTATATAATAATTAATAACCAAGGGTGCTTCCATCTGCTTGTTTGTCAACTCAACCAAATGTTGTCCTATTTTTCTTTATGGGATTGGAATATATTTTTTAGACTTTGTTATGCTAACTTTTGGAATACATTTTTTAGACTTTGTTATGCTAATTTTTGGAATACATTTTTTAGACTTTGTTATGCTAATTTTTGGAATACATTTTTGAGACTTTGTTATGCTAATTTTTGGAATACATTTTTTAGACTTTGTTATGCTAATTTTTGGAATACATTTTTTAGACGTATGCTAATTTTTGGAATACATTTTTTAGACGTATGCTAATTTTTGGAATACATTTTTTAGACTTTGTTATGCTAATTTCTGATTATTTATCCACCACACTGCACTGTCGATGTCTACTTTTTTATGTCCTGACCTGTATATCACTATAGGTACATTAAAAACCTATGGGATCCGGAGTTCCTCAATAACAATAGAATAGAGAGGCCCGTCGTCGTATTGTTAGCGTATTGTCCATGGGTTCAGTTTTTTTTCTTTGGTTGCTGTGGGCAGCATCTTATCCCCTACTTTATATCTTCTGTCATCCTTCCTTTTGTCGACTCATATTAAATAGATTTTGGATTTGTGCATAGTTTGATGTTGATGATATATACTATAGTATTATCTATTACTTAGTTTGTTATATTTTTATACTGAATATGTAATATCTCTGTATCTTTCTCTCTACACTCCCCACCCCCAATACCTGAAACGCAACATATGCATATATATCGTATCAACTTCACTCATACAGGTTGACTTCATTCTGTCACACTCTCTCTCTCTCTCTCTCTCTCTCTCTCTCTCTCTCTCTCTCTCTCTCTCTCTCTCTCTCTCTCTCTCTCTC
>JAULCB010196221.1:4944-23634 GCA_032358575.1 Dendronotus rufus
CAATCGCAACCGAGATTGTTACTGCTAGCTGGTTTTGATCAGCACCAAACAAAAGATAAAACGGTATTTGATTAGGTTCAAATTTTTGCTGAGTTTATAACCTACGTTTCCTTCTCTTTTTCATTTCCCTTTTTGTTGTTATCAACATTGAAAATAAATACATGTATGTCTGATATTATTGTAACATTTCTTAATTGATTTGTTGAGTCATTTTTTGATCTGAAGAAAACATGACAAGAAAAAGATGAATAATATCAATAATGAAGGATGTTTTATCTGATTATATATATTATGTTCTCAACATTGTTAGATTTTCAAGTTTAGGCAACTAGTTTCTAAAATCTTTGTAAAAACTTTCTAAGAAATGAGAATAATGATACATTTTTGTGTATGAATTGGCTATTTTTACTTTTGATTTGTGTTACGTTAGTTAGGAACAAGTTTATAAGCCAAACTATTATCACTATCTTCTTGTACAAAATGCTTTAAGATATTAAGCTTTATTGCCTTTTCTGTGATTGAGTGATCGATTTAGACATTGAGATCGTTTCATCGCGCTGAGCACCGAAAATTTCATGTGTGAATTCACTTATAACTTATATTGCATGATATTCACTTCATTTTCAACCTGAATTTTTGTGTTCTCTAATTTTGCATGAGACATTCATATCATCTTATGCCCTGTGCAAATGTTTTACATGTGACTGTGTATTGTAAAGTTTAAATCTTTTATTTCATATTCACCTTAAACTTTTATTTATAATATATGTTTTAATTCCATACCATAATCGTAAGCAAAAACTGTAAAAATAAAGATAAGATCACAAACAACTCAAACAAAAACGATTACAAATTCATACCTACTTGTCTTATTGTATATTTCAGCGTCCTTTAAGATCTGATTTTTAATCATGGTTCATTATGTTGCATAATGGTCTTAATGTTTTCTCATTGTGTGAGGTAAGAGTAAGATTTGATTGAAATATGGCTATTTTAAGACTAAGTGTGTTGTGTATATAAAAGAAGAAGCATGTTTGAAACAAAGCCTGGTTTCTATCTTGAAATGGACACTTTATGGATAGCATGGTAATTTATCACAGATCACTTCCCTACCAACGAATGGGAGGAAATTCTTCTACGTTTTACCTCTACTAATCTTTTAGAAATTATTAATTGTCAATTATGGTGACAATATCTACAGCTATAGAATTAAAATCAAGATACCTTTAGATATATTTGTTGTAAAAAAACATTGAAGGAAATGATTTTTGTAATAATATTTGATTTTGACCGTTTGTATGTTTTCACAGTCATTGTTCATAGAAGAGTATTTTTATAATGAGTATTCACATGTGTAACTCTTCTAGGTGAGAGGAAGTGAGAGAGGAAAAATCAAAACCATTTTAATTGTATGTTTAAACTCTAAATTGCTGTGAATAAGAGTGATATATTTGTTTTACCAAGTATTTGTATGGCTGTGTTGCATGTACTGATTTGTTAAAGTAACCTTCACACATTTTAGAATTCTATTTTTAAGATAGAAAAAGGGGAAAAACTGAAGGAATTAATTTTTACATAGAAAATATAAATACTGATTGTTATTGATCAGACAAGATAGAAAAAATAGTGTGTTTGGGTCTCAATGTATTTTTTTCTCCATTATTGTTCATAACTTGATAAAGTAGTGACAAAAAACCCTGTTCCTCTTTTGCTGCTTTTTACATCTAGCCAATCTAAATTTATCGATGGTCTTCACTAGGCTCTAAGCAATTGGCAATATGAACCACATTTAATCCCTGGTTACAACGAACATATAACTATAATATTATAACACATCAGACAATACATGCAGCCTGTGAGGGGTACATTCAATTTTTTGGGATAAAGACAATGCTGACTATTATAACCAGGAGGACCTCCAATTTTACATCCATCTCTGATAGGATAAGGAGAGTTGGGGAAAAATGTCTTTCCCAGGGTTAAAACATCGGGTGTCCTGATCAGGGATTTGAACCTGAGACCCTTCAATCTCGAGTCGAACGAGCTGATCATTACGTCACCTAAGAGAAGTGTAGGGCAGGGTTTGTAACAAAATACAGTTGCTGAGAGAGAGAGTGTGTGTTTGTGTCTCAACAGAAGCCCTATGGCTTGCCTACAAGAGTTTAGTCAAGTGTTCGATTTTTGAAATCAAACTGCAATGTATCCTTTTTAAACTGATTAGTAATGCTGATAGGAGTGTGCATTAAATGCATTGAATTACAACAGATTTGGTTTTATGAAATAAACATTCTTCAGCCTTATGCTTGACTTGCTGATGTAGTTATTAGATTTTATTATCAATATTTTTGTTCATTTTGTTAATAATTATTATGAATTTTTCATTAATGTTTTTATTATTATTTATCTGCTTTATTGTAAAATGAGAGTTGAAATCACAAACACATGAATAAATGTGATTTTGATATTACTTAATTGTGGCCTCTTGTTATGTTTCTATGTTGTTTGTTTGTTTGGTTATGTTGTTGTTGCTGTACTTTCTTTGATTGGTTTTTCTGGTGTGTACAAGTACAAGCGTTGACTGCTTCTATCCTGTATCATTATAATACAATAACCAATAATATGGTAAGATCCCCCCTATCTGTTTAGTGGTTCATGTCCTAATCCTAATGTGGGCCCGGCATTGCTCTTGGGTCTGTACGCAGCCTACTTTGTGTATGCCAGTTAGTTAAGAGGCAGAGTGTGGGGGAGTAGATCATGGGTCTATGCACAGCTATTGAGCCAGGGGGAGATGAGTAGATCATGGGTCCATGCACAGCTATTGAGCCAGGGGGAGATCGTGGTAGTAGTAGTAGTAGTAGTAGTAGTAGTAGTACTAGTAGTAGTATGCAGTTAGTTGATAGACAGCTGAGCCAATACATTGTAAGTTAAGCTTTTAGGACTTGTTGCATGTTTGTCCTGTGTCAGTGTCAAGTTTTATCACAGACGGACTAGAATATAATGGATGTGTCGCCACATGGAGTGCCAGTGTCTAGCCTAGTGGTTAAGCCGTCTGCTGCCTAATGAAATGAGGACATGGGTTCGAATCCTGGTGGCTTCTGGATGTATTGAGGAAAGACTCATCCACGAGCATCCATACTCGTCATGTCTCATTGAGGGCAAATGAGATACATCATGTTTGCGTCAAGCTGCCAGCTTTCCTATAGCTCAAGGTGACATCATTCTGGCTGGCCACACCAAGGTTGCCAGTGGGCAAAACCATGTACATACAACAAACACGATAGGGAGCGCATTCGGGCAGGGTTTGAAATGGTGACCGTCTGGGTGCCGTATTGCGCCGTCGAGATTAAATTGAATATAATATCAGCTGGTCCACGCGTGTCCATGAGTAAGGCACTTAATCATGACTATGGTCAGTGGTGGATGTTTCAACAGCTGCTCGCTCTGTAAGCTCCTGAGGATTTAAGAAGGAATAATTGGTTTACATATCATGGCTCACCAGAGGGGATGGATGGAACATAGTAATAGTAAAACGCTTAGGGAATGGTAAAGATCATGTAAATGTCGTCATATTAACAGTGATTTTATTAGATGAAATGCGTCAATTAGAACTGATTCTGTTATTAGTATTAGACACAAAGAGGCAATAATGTGTGCGTCGACTCGAAACTGAGGATGTGTTCATCTTGCTGATGCCTGCGTGATGGTTGATTGGACAATGCCGCCACCTCCACCCTCATTCCGGAAGAAAAATGTTACGCTGAATAAATACACATAGCATGCACAATCGTCGTTTGATAAGCAATTGCCCTTCGACTGAGGAACAAACCGCACTGTACAATATAATATTGGAAGTAGAGTATTAGCGAGAATGAACAATTGAAGTACCCTCAAAGGTAAAATGAATATTGTATGTCAATACAATGTGATAACAATAACATGTCATATGCCATGCCTTATAAAGCGACACGGCAGGAAAAACGTTGCTTGGGATGTGTTGTGGTTCAATCCCCAATGTTGACGGATATAATATAACACAACCTTGGTACGGCCCATCATTGAATACACCACGTCATTTGAGATCCTCACCAACACCAGCTCATACATTCAATAGAGATGATCCAGAGACGGCCAGCAAGGAGAATATACCACGACTTCTCGCCGCGGACGAGTGTTTCTAACCTCGTTGAAAGGCGGGGCCTGGAACCGTTGGAAACCAGAAGAAAAAAGGACAAAGTAACAACGCTCTTCATGGTTGCAAATGGACTCAACCCTCTCGTCAACGTTCATTATTTACGCCAATAGAAGTACCAGAGGACATAACAAAAAGATAAATATCCCAAACGTCCAGGATTCATGCACAACTCCACTCCTTCTTCCCATCAACAGCTCGTCTATGGAATCATCTTCCCCAAGACGCTGTTGAAACCGAGACACTCACACATTTTATTGCTACGTATACTCTCGTATATATTCAACCCTCCTAAGCCACGTCCATGGCATGTGTTTCTTTAGGCGCAGTGTTTCCATTAGATGGAAGTATAAATGATCAGTGCCGAAAGACGAAGCCTAGGGAAGAAAATAAGAAGAAAACATATTTTTCGTCACCATGCGGGGCTCGAACCCACGACGTCCGGATTAGATACCTCACGCCTCTAACCACTCGGCCATCAGAACCACAATAAGAAAGCAGCAACTATCCACCAGTATAGTGAACAATTGCTACTTACCTTTATTGTGGTATATTTCTGATTAAACGCGGGACATCGTGAGTCCTAGTTTCTTTAGTGTTTTGTTGAAGTGTTTATGTAACTACAAGTAGATTGGTCCTTCTTCAAGGATGTTTCTACATTATAAAGAAGAAAAAGAAGAAGAAGAGGATGCACACTACTACATAAATGAGGAAAAATGAGGAAAACAAATCGAAATGATTGAATGTCCACGCCCACCCAAAATTTCCGCTGAAAGTGAAAGTAGGAAGCTTATTTCAGTATTTTTTCCGTTCGCATTTTCACTTTTCTTATGTATTTGTATACTTTGCGCATGCCCTTTCGGCTAATTGAAGAAATGATGGCGGAAGCAACACCCTATCAATCTAGAAATGAAGATGATAATCCTTGGAAAAAACTAACGGTTCCAATCCAAGATGCAGATACTCTGCGCCAAGAAGCTGTCGAGGCTCACCATGATCATCTCATCACTGAGGTTGAGACATCGGATGGACCTCTTGCGACAACTCTAAGGTAAAACTCAGATTTTCCTCCCTCTCGGTTATCAGCTGTAGTCAAAACAACCAAAACATTTGCAGCTTCCCAATTGTTTTCATGTTTGTTAGCTCAATTTTTCAAGATAACGCTCTTAGCTCTAAGTCTAGAGCCCCATGATTAGGTTCAAATGTTCCTCATTATTTCTTGCTTTTCGAAATCATCATTGGCTTTATAGAGATATGTCTGTTATTGTCTGTTATGGATTGGGTGAGGAAAAGAGAAATTTGTGTGGAGTTTTTATGTCAGATTCATTTACAACACACTGAATAACATAATGAAAGGAAAATATCTATTAGGGGTGGTGGTTGACAGTGTTCAGGGGGGTCCTGAATATATAAAGAAGGAGAAATTTGCAGCAGGGGCTTTTGGTATCAGACTTGTTCATTATAACACAAAACGTAAGAAGTGATTGAAGTTCAAGTATTGTTTTTAGCCTGAGAGGAAAAGGTATTATTACACTGATTTCTTTTGTCTACTCGTGACAAATTTATAGAATACAAGTTTCTCTTTTGGTTTAATTATTGGCAGTGGCTATTTTTACAGTCCCGTAAAGATGGTTCTCGTGGCTATTTTTACGTCGTATTATCCTATGTTTCTTTTACAAAACTTGTGTCTATTCACACCCTAACCCTAACCCAACCCTAACCCTAACCATTTTTACGGTAGTGTGATTTTTATTTGTGTTTTTGCAGGCGTTTTTTTGTAAAAGAAACATATAGTAAGACGTAAAAATAGTCACGAGAACCATCTTTACGGGACTGTAAAAATAGCCACTGCGTTAATTATTTGTTACCAAAACTAAAATTGCGTAATCTGAAATAAAGTACATACTATAGAATGACAGAAAGTAAATGATGCAGGAAAGGTGCTCTTTTTATAATGCCTGTTTGAAAAATAGCCAGACAGAAAAACCCCCAATCCCCCCCCCCCCCCCCCCCCTTAATAAAAACCAAACAAACCAAACAAACAGAAATAAAAACAACAACCCTATGCCCCCAAAGATGCTCTTTGTTTAGTTGATGTACTAAATAGTCATGTAAAGCTTTTAGGAGTGCATCTCCATCACTTTCATTTTTTTAAACTTGTTTTGTCATGGATGTAACCCTACTGAAAATTCACAAAATTTTCCTTTATTTTTCAGGGCTGTGTATGATGGAAGTGATATTGATTCCTTTATGACGAAATTAGATTCCAGAATCAAGTATCATGATCACGAAATCGAGAGGATGTGCAATTATCATTATCAGGGTTTCATAGACTCCATCAGAGAACTACAACAAGTTAGTGGAGATGCTACAAAGCTTAAGGTAAATCTAGTTTAGTTATGGTTGATAGTGACTCTTTACATCAGGTTCATGTTTTATTCAAGATATCTTATAAAGCATAATAGCCGATAAATGCATTTTTCCTTCACATTTCTTGAATGGAAACATTTTGGTCATGAGTTTGAAAAACAAATCATTATCTTTTTTTCTTCTATTAACTCATTTTCTCCGGAATTATTTTCCACCTTTGGACGGAATTAATTTAAGGCTCGGTCCTTTAGTCCCGGGTGACATTTAAAAAAAATTCATTAAAAAAATATAAGCAATGTAAACATAGACTTATCATATATCAAAGTGTTCATAAATGAATGAAGCATATAAATCTATTTTTAGTTTACTTGTTGTAACAGTTGTACTGTTTGTACTTCCATCGACCCTTGAAGCTAACAATCATCTCGTCGATGGAAACGTTCGGGAAGGGCGTGAATACATCGTTGAACTTCCCAACCAGCATATTGACGAACGGTTCAATTTTACTTTTATCCGCAGCATCTGGCTCCCCGATGTGCAACATTGTGTGGAATAATACCTCAAACCTCTCTCTCGTAAACATTTCGTGGTACCAAGGGGTGTATAAGTGGTCAACTATAGAAAAGTAGTCCTGCACTGTTGGTCTAGGGTCAAGGCCCATGGCGTTCACAACAGCTAGAAACTTGAGGAATTCGTACGTTGTTACAATCTTCCAGTTGTTGTAACATGAACGTCTTCGTGCAGGAGTGTTCAATGCTACCCGACGTAGTGCGTAGGCATTGATCGAATCAAGAACATAGTAAAAAACATCAGTGTCAAAAATTGACTGAAAACATTCCAGCGGCGTTGAGTTCACACCAAGAGCTACAATTAGTCCCGGCTGCCTACCGTCTTTGGGAAGGAATCTAAAATTGTTTACAGTTTCTGTCCCTTCTTCCAAACTACACCCTTTGCAACCAAAGTTATCCAAGTCAAGAACAACCCTTGGTTCACTAGCAATAACTGTCCTGGCTCTCTTTCTCCCCCTACTAGGGCCTGCTACATCAGGCGACGCCCCCTATCGTTATTATCAATGTTTTCCTCCGAATCACTGCTGGATTCTCTGGATCTATCACTTTCATTATCTGCCTCAATATCAGAATCACTGTCAGACAGAATTTGACTGAATAAAGCCATCGCTCTCTGGCTTGAAAGACGTTTAGCACTAGTCCTCCCCTTTCTAGATAACGACGCCATCTTAAAATCCTAAACAACGGGTAAACAAACAATTCCAGAGCACAAAAACTTCCAAAAAACACTGTAAAACTGACTGAATTTGTGCTCTTTCAACTGAGAAATGTTTTCGAATCTATCTCAAAGCGAAACAACATCCGCCGGTAACTTAAAAATCGGAATTGGTAACACCACTGAAATGAAAGAAGACAGACTCGTAACCGACAACTGAGTTGTCGTTACGGTAAGTCAGGGATTTTCAACCGTCAACTGAGTTGTCGTTCCGGAGAAAATGAGTTAAATCTACAAGTTCGGAATGGGGAAAGTTAAAATGAAACAAAAAAGTAAAAGGGAGATTGCTCATTGCTAGTAGAAGTTGATGTTCAATATTGGTGAATGTTGTTGGGAACCAAAACTGACAACAATAAAATGATATTATAGAAAAACCAAACCCATGTTTTTGCATTTTATATCGCATGTTAGTCATTCATTAAACTTTCTCCATTTTCAGGGAGAGATCAAAGGGCTTGACAGGGAAATCCAAAACTCCAGTGAATTGTTGTTAAGTAAAGGAGATGAGCTAGTCAAGTGCAGAAAAGTACAAAGAAACATTACAATAGCAATTGAAAGCCTATCATTGTGTCTACCTGGTAGGTATATTTATTTTGTTACTGTTAAATCTTCACCATCATGTCATACTACTACTGACCATTGCCATACTTATCTTGTTGGACAACTTTTATCTTGTGTATTTTTGGAGAACATTTAAAGATCTATTTCAATCGAGAGTATTAAAAACAAATACTTCTAAAACAACTTTGGTAAGGGAAACCACTTCGGACACTAATGATCAATTCTGTCTGCTTTTTGGTTTAACTAAAGAATAATGATCACTTTACATGTACCAGCTGTTGTGTTGTGAGAGAGTAAAAAGATTAATGTGAGAATTATCAGTGAGATTTAATCTGTCCGACATAGTGTCCTGTCTGAAGTGGTGTCCCTTTGCCAATTTATCGTTATAATTTTAGATATTTTGTTTTAGTTTAATGCATTGTTTTTGTTTTTTCTGTAACAAAATTAATGGCCATTGTTCTTATCTTGCAGTTTTAGAGATGTATGGAAAGCTTCAAGAGCAAATGAAATTTAGAAGGTTAGTAAACACTTAGTTTGTTTATAATTTTCTCTTTGACTCTACTGTGTTACATTCTAAATGGCTTACAACACATGCTGATTGAAAAAGAACAAACTTGTCCATTTTTTAGGTCTTGAAGAGTGCATAACTTTGATTAATTTGTTTAAAATCTATAAAAAACAGAAGTTGAAACTAACTTAATAAAGAAATTACATTGAAACTCACTTAAATCTATGAATTACCAGCCCAATTGTAAACACTACACTTAAAACAATGTCAGTAAATGTATTGTATTACACCGTCCTTTCAGGTATTATCCTGCTCTAAAAACGCTGGAGCAGCTGGAGCACTCCTATCTTCCTCGGGTCATCAACCATTGGTTTTCACAGACCATGTCTGAGGCCATTCCGAGGTTGAGGGAACGAATCAAGGAGGCGTCAATGACGGAATTGAAGGATTTCCTGGAAAAAATCAGGAAAGACTCGGCCAAGATTGGAGAAGTTGCTATGACTCATGTAAGGGATTGGAGTATAGTTTCATTTTGAATTCTTAAACATCAAGATCTTTTTTGTTTTTTAAGCACATTTGCATTTTATTTGAAGTAACTAACTTATGTTCTTATACTTTTGTGGCATGTTGTTACAGCTGATAATGACATTTTAAATGGAAATTGAAACAAATTAATGCTGGATATTTAGTACTCTATACTAATGAAAGTTTTGAATTCACATTTCACATGTAACTTTTATCAATGTAATTTTAATTCATGTTTCTTCCTCTTTTTCTTCATTTTGGTTATGTGTGAACTATACAGGCAGCTGAACAAAATAATATGGACCCCCAAATTGCAAAGAAAAAAGGTAAAAGGAAAAGAGCTCCACCCCCTCCAAATCCCTTTACAGGTGAGATTGAGTATACACAGCCTTCAAGCGATGGAGACGACGATGAAGAGGTAACTAACACTTTTTTCATTATTTGTTTATATTGATAACATATTGAATTTAACAAATCTAAATAATTGGTTCATTCAAGGCTTTATTCATTCACTCCCCATTCTCTATTGTTTATCGATGTTTTGTTGCACATTTGTGATAATAGTTATTTATCAATTGGTTGCCATTAACTCTATACTTTGAATGTCATTTAAAATTTGTTTTCCATGATCAGGAATTGAGTGCCCAAGATCTGGTAGACTTCTCTCCTGTTTTCAGATGCCTCCATATATACTCAGTGTTGGTAAGTGTCTCTGTCACATCAACCTTTCACGAATCAATCAATGAATTGTAGCATGAAAAGTCTTTTGGTAGAATTAGTGTTACCAGTGTAGCTATAACATCATTGAGTATTTTCTACACTTAGGAATTTTTAATTTATTACTTATTGATTTGACAGAAATTGTATACTAAGAAATAGGGGTATTTGTTATAAGGTTAGGTTTCTAAAATCGTGACACAAAATCCACAAGGACCTTTTTCATTATTATTATTATTATTATTCGTGTTTACTTTCTACAGGGAGATAAAGAAAAGTTTGAAACTTACTATCGATCCCAACGATGGAAGCAAGCAAGATTATCATTACAACAACCAACAAATATGGTAAGGCTGACCTATTTTTCAGCTGTGACAATTTTTATCTTTTGAACTGAGTTGATTTGTGAATTAAGCATAATTCAGTTATATTTTAAGTTGATTGTCATTTTTTCCATCTGTTTTGAAGCTGTTTATGATTGATAAGTTGGATTGCATCCTTTTTTAGGTGAAAGAAAACTAGGCAAGATAAGATAAAATGAACTTTATTAATCCATGAAGAAAAATTGTCTTTGGTGTGCTTAACCAATTTACAACATTCTGTAACATGCATATAATACCTATAGAGTAAATAATGAAATTGTTAAACACAAAATGTTAAGATTTTTATGAAAGAATTATTTGAAGCCTTGAGAGCTTGTTGCCATAAATAAATGAATATATTTTACTTTCTTTTGCAGCATGAAAGCATTGATCACTTTAAGAAATATTTCCACGATATTATAGGGTAAGTTAGAAGATCATTCTAGTCATTTGTTACCTTTTAATTAAAAAGAAAAGAAAATGGCAATAAAAGCCTTGCTGACAGTTAGGATTTGATACTCTCATTTTGCTGTTTTCTTTTAAAGCAAATTACAAAGTAGTCTGAAAATATAGATTTATACAATTTTAACTCTGGCCATGTGTTCAAGTCCTATCGCAGGCAGATTATAAAACAGAGGTGATAGTAATAACTTCAAATGTGTTGAGTTGAAACTGGCATTCAGCTGAAAATGCACACAAGGCTACAGAAGTTTTTATTTCCGAATGAACAAAACTAAAAACCGCCATAATCCGAAGTATATTGCTGTCTGTAAATTTAAGGATATTGACACTTTTCATTTCTTTATAGATTTTTTGTGGTGGAAGATCACATATTACACACAACACAAGGTCTGGTTACACGCTCCCATATGGATGAGCTTTGGGAGAAAGCTGTGGAGAAAATAAGTGCTACACTTCGTTCAACATCTGTAAGTAGAGTTGATAAAGCACTCATATGATTTTTGTTTTGTTTTGAAGTGTAGTGTTTGGAAAGAATGTAGTATATCGCATTTGAAACGGAATGGAACCAGTGGAATAGCTCTGTTTTAATCAAAATGCCAAGATTGCCTCGCTGGTATAAGCAAATTAGTTATTGCATCAATTAGAAGTACAAGTATAGGTTTAAAAAAAAAAGTTAGTAAAGGTCCCAGTTAAATGTTTTATTGCATCTGCATAGAACTGGTTTCATTCCAACTCATTTGTGATTTGCCTTATTGTTTAAACCCATGCTTTTGGTAGTGACATCTTCATCTCACAATACTGTTTCCGTTTCCTTCTTTTTATCATCCGGTTTTATGATTCAGCTCGAAAAGTGCTTTTTGATTTCATTTTTAGATGAGTTTTAATTTGCTAACATTGTCTTGAATTTTGAACCAATTTTGATACAATTTGCAGTGTCAAAGCCATGAAACAATATCAAGATTTTGGGCATCTCTCTAACCTATTCCATTATGTTTGTTTTGAAAATTTGATAATCACCAGCTATACTGATAGTAACTGGTTATTTCAGTCTTTCAAAATGGTAATGGTGTAAACGTTTGGTTCAAATTTTACCTCTGACTTCAGCTGTGTAGAGATTTATTGACTTCAAACTCCTTTTTTCCCTTATTTGCTTTGTTATTTTTGATTTTACGATGATTTCCCATTATTAAAAACCCCTTTTTGTGTGCACATTTTGTGTTATTATATTTGGACTTCCAGGCCAGACTTTCTACCAGACCAAATTGGACCTCCGAGGTACACTTTAGGTTTCTGCTCATGACAAGTCTTGCATCTCTTTGTTGTAGTGTTATTTTATTCCTGTATCAAAGTGCTATGCGTTGTAAGACTTTTTAGGTCTGTTCTAACCAACTATTATAATACATGCTATATTTTAACAAGTCACCTCAATATTCAAATGGTATCTCAATTATCATCACTAGTTGTATCATTACTCGACTACATTTCTTTATCTTGGGACACATTATTTTCCATCAGAGCCCGTGGTTTCTTTATCAAAGGGTTTTATCAGTTATCTATTTAGATGGATAAAGGGTGTTATCAGTTTATATCTTTGGATGGAAATATTTTTTATCATTGGCTATCTTTATAAGCTTGGATTTTTTTTATTATTTTCAATTCAGACCTATTTTTGCATGGTAATATTTTGGGAGAAAAATAAAAGAAGGGTGACACTTTCTGTTCTTGCGTTCTTTATGTTATTGAACAAATTAAAGAATTGAAAAATTGAACCATGGCAATAGAAAACTGAAGGAGATAGATACAGATATTTCAAAGACTTATTCATTGAATTGTGGAGGATGTTTTATACATATCTTTGATATAGTATCACCGGTTCACAAAATCGTCGCCATCATCATAGTCATACTGTTTGACATTTACAAAAATATATCTTAATTTAGTGCCTGGCTTTGCTGAACTATTCGCAGGGGACATCTTGTGACTAGTATATATGCCTATTATATAGCTCTAAACCAAACCTGTCATCCTACTGATTCTCTCATCACTTACCCAATCATACAAACGAAAGACGAGTTTTCTGAGACGTAAGCCCTTCTTATTCAAGAGGTTCTTCTTTCAGGGCAAGTCAACTGGGCAATTGTTTTCTAAGGAGTTACTCAATGGCGAGGAGGACGAGTTTGAGGTTATCTCTATTTCCCTACTCCCAATGCCAGCAATGGTTTCCGCCATTTCCCCCTCACGCATAATTCACTTGTCAAACTTGTCATGCAGTACACTGTGGCTGTGGCTTCCCTTCCCTCGGATAAATGATAGAATATGTTGAAATTCATTGCAGGTTGAGGAACAACTGAAATTTGATTTCATAGTTCCCAAGCCCTTTGCCACTTGATTGTCTTTATATCTGCAAAAATAACTGGAATGACTAATAATCGCTCACTGGAAAGTGGCTTATCATTTTCTTAAAAAAGGAATTATATAGAAAAAGAACCTCAGTGCATCTTGCTTGGTATTTCATCAAAATTATTTGCTTTAGTATGACAAAATCAGCTTTATTCCCCCATTACCCTGTGTATGTTCCCATCATGCATCACTTATTGAAATATATTCTTTGAAACAAAACATTTTAGCATGTTTAGACTATTGATAAATTTGATTATAAACTATTTGAAATATTCATCAACGAAAGAGATTACATTTTTGTCGCACTTGGTGAATGAAGAAACAATATAGCTTTTTTTGAAGCGTTGTTTCAATCTTATGACACAATTCATTTTTGTCCTTGCACTATTTTGTTGTGTGCATGGGGATTTTTATATTATAATCAAGTGGGATCTCATGTGTTTAATTATTTGGGGGATATTTTTTCACTCTTATTTTTCAATTTTATTAAATACTTTTCACAACTTTCTATCGATTTTTGCTGCAAAGGATCCAGCAAATAAGAATATAAGTCATGTAAGTAGCCTTAAACTAAACAGTACTATTAATGTGGCGAGTATAATACAATATGGGCCCACCACAAGCTCTTGAAAAGGAAAATGATTGATAAAGATTAATTAGGTGTAATAGAAAAGTAAGGTACAGGTCAAGTAATGCGCACAGTTTTTCCTTTTTTATAGCTGAATTTTTCAATTTTCTTATGCATCCCTCTCATACCTTGTTATTTTGATGAAACGGTTTTATTTGAACTATTCAGTAAAGGACTCCGTATTTATCTCTATTTTTATCAGGTGTTATATGGGTAATATTAATTTTTACAAACATGTAACTGTTTAAATCTTAATTTCGATTGTGACATTGATACTTTTTCTTGCATTGATAAAATCAAAATGACTTATCATTGATTGTGATAGGTTTTTAGAATAGAATGAGAAGAAATATTATAAACGAGTTATTTCAGGCACTTGAAATTATTCAGATCTATGACAGTTGTAATTTTAAGCATGAATATTATTATTATTTTTTATGGAATCTCTTGGCCAATGGTAAGAATTAAATCTCTTTGGATTATCTTAAATCAAGTCCCAATAGTTGTGAGTAAAAGGGTCATCTGCTTTTTCAGTTCGATCCCTCTGGCCTGGTTTTCAGCATTTTTGCCGTACCTTAAACTTAAATCCCAATCTATTTTCCCATGCATAATAAGTTTTAGTTCTGCTAAGTTTGTCTTTGAAAGCAGAAAGTTTAGATTTTTGAAACAAGTACTCAAAACATAATATTATATAGTCATCAAATTTTGTAAGAAGATATGCAATAATGTAGTCAGAATATGAATAATATAAGTTGTACTTCTAACAAGTGATAGCTGTTTTACCATTCCTTGGGATATCAGATGATTCAAACTGTATTTAGTTTGCACATTTAATACCAATACCGCATCCCCCCACCATTTCCTGCTTGCCTGCAAATATGGATCTTTCTTTTTAACGATTTAAACTCGCTGATTCCATTCAAGGAAAATTAGAAAAAGGGTTTTTCTCTACCAAAGATATATGTGTTGGTTGATTTATGAACTGATTTAAAATATGATACTTTATATTTCTTCTTTTGTCTTCTTTATGTCTCTCTCTCTCTCTCTCTCTCTGTACAATATTTTCTTTTTTCGCCTCTATACATCTACATTCATTGCCTTTTCTCTCTTATTCCTATGCCATTGCTCACAAGATTTAGTATATTCTTAGGATATATATTTAGCTTCTCGTTTTGTACATTATGAAAGATGTGGTAGAGATTATTTTTCTTATAAAAAAAGACTAGAATTTTTTTTTAATACACTTCTGGTCATTCAATTCCTGTGATTCTACAGAATAGATTTGTTCCTGTAATTGATATTCTTTTTATTAATCCTACCTATCAATTGTTCTAACTCTTGTCTGTTTGTGTCCACAGCAATCCTGCAAGGTGTCGAGTCTGATGCTGGAGGTGAAGAAGTTGATTGTTCTCTTCTGTCACACGTTAAAGGTAAGGGATGGGATATTTTTTATGTTTAAAAAGGGGAATCTTACCCTCTTCTATTTTGTTGTCCACTCATTTCTGAAGGCGGGCATGAATGGGTCATTGCCTTGCACTCGGATACTAGGATTCAGGCACACCTTGCCTCAGTCAAATACGGACTCACTTCCTAAACTTGTGTTGAAATCAAGTACATTGTACTATCCATTTGAAAGACTTTGCCACTTTGCCTTATTTAGAAATATTTGTAATTTGTTGCTTGTATGTTTTGCCTGAAGAAAGCTCTTGGTTGTGTTATGTGACAATTACATATTCTAATCTTATCTCTTTTCTCCCCACAGGGCTATGGATTCAGTGTTGGAAGGTTGTTAGAACTTTTATTAGAAATGAGGTAAGTTTTCATGTTTCACCGACTACATGATTGTTGTTTTAATTAAAAATGACATTAATTCATCTTTTATACGTAAACGATAAAACATAGTTTCCCTTTTCTATCAAGGTAAATTGGTTGATCAATATTGACAGTGAGATTTTGTATTTAGGTTACTTTATTTCATGAAACAACACTTTTTGTGTAGTTTATTGTTTGTTTGTGTGTGTGGGTGTAGTCTGTTTGTGTGTGTGGGTGTAGTCTGTTTGTGTGTGTGGGTGTAGTCTGTTTGTGTGTGTGGGTGTAGTTTATTGTCTGTTTGTGTGTGTGGGTGTATTTTATTGTTTGTTTGTTTGTGTGTGTGGTTCCAGGCGTTATTTGGATGTTGTCAGTTATAAGGATATCATTGCTCGTCTTTCTTTGTTTTGAGAGAATAATGGTGGATTGTTTTTTTTGTATTTACTGTACTGCGTCAGTTCGTGTTCCAAGACAAGGATGTGTCTTATTTAGACATTGTATTCTATTATAATATTGAAATTTTGATTTCATATACTTTTTCCCTTTCCCTTTAGGGATAGGTATAGTGATATCTTGTCTGAACAGTGGGTTCAGATCTTCAACGACATATTTGCTGAGGACAATTACACCCCCATTTCCTGTGATACTCCCGAAGACTTTATAATCATAACGAGTCAGTTCCCGTACAAAGACCAGGACATTGAAGAGGTAAGTCAAGCTTTCTTTTGACACCAATGGAGCAGAGATATCCTTGTATTTGAATAGTCTTATCTTTATTTCAAACTATCCTCTCACTTTCTTTTTTCTTCTCTCAGTACTTATGACCTTAAATGTGTCAATGTGCTCTCTTCACAAAAAGAAGCAAAGAAAATGTGGTTGATCTGCTAAGCTACATGTTGGTATTGTAGGTGAATGAGGTAGGTGCCCCAATTTGACAAAACACAGATATAGGAAATATTATGGATCAGGGGATCGGGTCCACTGTGCACTTATAAAGTAAGATATGAAAATATTATTCGTTAGATCTAATAATTAATATTTCAATTTTATGGTTTTCATCAATCCAGGACGTTTTTCCCAGACAATTTCCGTTCTCCCAGTTTGTGACAAGTATTTACATTCAAGTCAAGGAATACATCAACGCATGCCTCAAGTTTTCTGTGGATCTGCATTTAAGGTACATAGGGTTTGGGTTGATGGAGGAAATTGATTTGAATCTTGAATCTTATATGTTGTTTGAATATTTCTCTCTTATAATTATGATTGTAAAGTCACATAGTTTTAGTTACTTCACTCTCTATGCGTATTTTTATATTAATTTGTTTTAATTCTCTACCCTACAGCCATACAGAGATAGACGACATGATTCGTAAAAGTGCCAACCAACTGCTGACCAAAACCCTGGCCGACTGCTTGTCTAACCTCATCAAAAGTCCAAACCTCAGCCTTTTACAGGTCAGGGATTGTCACACTACTGGTTGTAGCTCTCTATGTTCTATAGTCTTAACTCTGGGATATGTACAGAAGGGTTTGAAGTAGCCAGTTGTTTGATTCAAAATAAAAAGGTATTGAGTGCCGTTGGGGTCTAGGGGTAACCAACTTGCCGCCACATGTATGTCCACGGGTTGAATTCTAGTAGGGGCGAGTTTTTATCGCTTGACTTTACTGTGTGGATTTAAGTCATATATCGAAGATAGACTACAATAAGGATGCTTTGTCTTTGAAAGCAGCTGTCTGCGTTTAAAAGGGATCAATACTACAAAATTTGAAAAAGAGATTAGTTTATAGTTTAATTTGGTTCTGTACGATCAATTTGTCTATGATTAGAATTAGAATGAATAAGAAGCGAAAAGTTGTTGTATTATCATATTTTATTCTTTCTTTTTTTCCGCAGCTGATTCAAATTTCTATCAACATGAATTATCTAGAAAAAGCATGTGATTATTTGGAGGAGTATATTTCAAGCATAACTGGGTAAGTCATTTTGTTGGATTACTGTATTTTTGATGTCATGATTTGTTTGTTACTTTGTTAATGTTTGAATAAAATAATCATCTGACTGATTCTAAAAGCTTATTTTTGATTTTGTGTCTAAAACTTCTCCTTCTTTTGTTATTGTTGTTGTTGATATATTGATCATTTAATTTGTATATCATTTGTCTTCCAGTGCTGAAAAAGACAGTGTTCATGTGGCAAGGTTACGAGGGACGTCCATGTTCAAGGTAAGAATATAAAGGTTTGAATCGAAGGAATAAAAAAAAAAATATATATACAAAATAAATAAATGATAACATTTATCCACAGCCTTCACCATGCTCTTCTTAGTGCTTCATAATACAACATCTGTCCCTGGCAGATGACGAGCATAAGTAATGTTGTTTTGCATCTTTGAAAAAAAATTCTTTTTACACCATATTCTCTTGAATAGATATTATATTCTTTATTAAATTGCTCAATGCTATTCCATTTCTATGTAAAGTATGCATATATTTGTATTGGAGAAAGGCTTGAACTGGGTTTTTTTCTGCTCTTTTTATAAGAAATTTTGTTGTGTAGATTGTTTATATTATATTATGTCTTCTCCTTATTTATTAATTGATGACTTTACTATTAGTTTGTATTGTTAAATGCTTGATGGTCCTTTGATTGCCAGGACACTCGTAACGATGCAGAGCAACACATCTACCAGCAGCTGAATATCAAAATTGACGAATTCTTAGATTTAGGTAAATTTGCTTTTTCTATACTTTTATCGTTTAATGTGATATTATTTCTTGAATACTGGTTTTAGAATAGAAAGCTACATTTTTTCATTTTTCAATCTTAAGAAGACACTTTTAAAAGTTGTCGGAATATTTCACTATATATTTATAAT
>JAULCB010196333.1:0-15260 GCA_032358575.1 Dendronotus rufus
GGCGTCCAGTAGTAAACACGAATCGAATGTTGCTTAAACACTGACATTTTGCTAATTATTAGCGAATATTTTGGTGACAGAATTGAGGAAAACGATTATTCCTGCAGTAAAGCTAGCTGATTTTGCTCATCAAACATTATAAAATATGTGGAGTGGAGGCGAGGACTCATAAAAACGAAAAACCGTCCAGCCAGAGCTCCGAAACTTAAAACGAGATTTTCTCACCATAAAAGACTTTTACAATGCATACATGCACTTATCTCAATTTCTAAAATTTGTACAATGCGACTGATTGTCCTGTGCCACCACACATATCATGTAGAGAAGTTGCACACAAATTATTTGTTCACAAAGAAATAAGTTTTTTTCTTTGTTTTAGGATTAAAGTTCAATAGATTGAAGCACCTACAACTAATCTCTGTCTTTTATGTGTGAGAATAGATGTTGCCCTCTTTTCTGCCTCTTTAGATATTATTTTAGCATGTTTGTGAGCTTGCTTTTTTTACATTGTGCACCAAACTGTTTTAGATACATTTGTAAACTATTCAAAATAAGTGGTCACTCGTATATAGATATTATAGCTGGTCGGGTTTAATAGTTAGATTTTCTATAACTCTCAAATATTATTTACTTCCTTTCTGAATATTTAAAAAACAAAAACAGAAAAGACTTTTTCAAATTGACGCAACTGTGACAAAATAAATCAGTATAAAAGAAGTTGTAACTCACATGGATTAACTTTATGTCTGTCTGATTTTTGTTGTTGTTACACATATTATTTTTCTCAATAATTTAAATGTCTTTTTGACATACACAATGCTGATTTTTCGTAATTACTGTTAGATAATTTTTGTATATTATGATTATAGATATGATGTTCAAAGCATGATTTGATGTTGTATGAGCTTTTTATTTATGTGTTTATTTTTAAAACCTGTTTTGATGTTTTATTGTTTGTTTGCTTTATTTCTTATTCCATTGCTACCATAGCGAGAAATCTCCACTTCCAAATGTCTTCCTTCAGTGAAGGTGCATCCTACGGAATGCTCAAACACGGCTGCATGGACTTTGTAGAGTATCCTTGTTGTGGTAATTGTGTCTTGTGTTACAACCGTTAGTCATCATTTTGTTTACTTTGTAGAGTATCCTTGTTGTGAGTCTACTTGTTATGTTTTGTTGTCCAATACCTTGTACCGCTTTTGCAGTGTCGGCACCCAGCTCCATGCTCAGTCTTAAATGGTGAATAACCACCTTTGACAAAACACAGCTGGAAAATACTATGGATCAGGAACTACGTCAAGCAGGTGATCTGCCCACTGTGCTGTGAGTCTACTTGTTGATATAAATAAAAGTATGTACAGCCCAGAGGAAGAACTTTTGAAGAGCATTTAACTCCAGACCAGTATTTTTCTACCTTAATCTAAATCATTAAAAAAGATTTTTCTTTAATCTTTCGAATGGATGATAGAAATAAAGATTGTGAAAGTAGCTGGGCTTGATCTTATTCATCCTTTTTCCAACAGGAAGGGCCATACTCTTAAAGATTATTATTTTATAAAGTTAATATTGCATGCATCAAACATATCCTTAAATGGTACAGTCATGTTGTGCTGTGTTGTGGGATAAAACAGTTTGAAGGTCTGACCAAGTTCCATAGAGCCTATTGGCTAAAATATTATTTTTAGCAGCATTAAAAGTTCAGTTCAAAGTTTTTCCTAGTGGACAACTGTGAACAAACTGGCCCTCAGAATCTGTCACAATTAACCTCAAGTCTTGGATATCTTTTCTAATTCGGTTACTTTTTCTTCTTCTGTTTGTCATAATCATCGTTGCTTTTCTTTGAATGCATAGATAACCATGTGCATTTTCTCATGTGCTTGACAGTATGAATATTCATAAGTGTTGAAGTCAATGTTGTTGTTTTTGTGTGTATGTATCTGCCTGTGAAATTATCAAATATACGATGATTTACTTTTGATGTCGATTTAACCAACAAGCATTGAAAGCGCACCCGCAACAAGTGGAAACAATAAAGTCACTAGCTGCTTGCTCACAATCACAACCCAATGAAATATATCCTTAACAAGACTCTTTTAGCTACAACAAACGTCAGATGAGTCGTATCTACCCCAGAGGTGGCCGAGTAGATTCCAGCAATTTCTTGCCCCAGGTAAGTGAACTGACTGTTGAGGGTTTGAGTTATATATTCTTCTACTACTACTCTTCCTTGGCTATCCTGGAGGGAGCATAGAGGGGCCGATTGAAGAAGTTATGCTTTTAGAAATGATGACTGTTTATCTACTTGATTATATACTGTACTTTGATTTTGTTAGCAATATTATGCTACATTTGAAGATAAATAAATGTATTTTTGTATTTGCAACATACTATTATTGAATCTTTATTTTATGCCTTTGTTTTCAATCAAAATATTCTGATCTCTTTTGTTGTTTTCTTTATATCATCATGCAGCTCTGAAATAGAATTCTTAGTAGAGCAACTTTTGAGTTAAAAATGTCACAATGTAGAAAAATGATTATAGGATTTAAAACATTGAATTTTCAATGACTTAAATGTTGTTGTCAACAGATTTTCTGGAATGCTGGTTGTCAGATGGTAGCCCTCAACTTCCAGACACCAGACATCAATATGCAGCTCAACCAAGGCAAATTTGAGTACAACGGAAACTGTGGGTAGGTTGAGCATACACTACACATTTGTTTAAAAGATTGTCAACACAAATGTTAATTTATTTTTCTTACCACTTCTTGAAAGTGTGATCCTAGAACCGTACATAAGTTGTTAATTGCGAGAGAATAGTGTACAGCCCATCTTATTCGCATTGGAATTTGATCTAGATAGTTCTGTGAGGGTTTGAGATATTTTTTAAAGCCATTTTATCGGTTTTACTTTTATGGAAATACAGATATTAATATTATTATTCACTATTGGTTTCTTGTCTTCACTTCATTGATAAGTTGATGAATGGTTTATAGCTGTTTTGGTTGTGAAAAACTTATTTCTATTCGCCCTAAAAAAGGACACCCGAAGAATAAAGAGCCCAAATTTCCTGTTCTAATATACAAAATATTTTCTCATCCTTTCATCAGTTACTTATTGAAGCCAGATTTCATGAGACGACCAGATCGAACTTTCGACCCATTCTCAGAGAGTCCTGTGGATGGTGTGATAGCTGCCACCTGCTCTGTTCAGGTAACACTTTTTCCTTTTATCAATTTTGTACATTCGCTTAGAAAACTGGTATTAAACGTAGATAATCCTAGAGTTTTTTAACGTGTCTCTTTTGATAGAAGATATTCCTTGAATAAGGTAAGTTTCAACAATCAAAAGCTTCCATGATTAAAAGATTATTTTTGTTTGTCTGCTCAACTATTGATAGATCTGTCTGTTTATCTATTGCAGTTTTTGTCCTCACTTATTAAGTACCTTACCTTGGTTTGGTATTAGAGGTCACTGCATACACTTGCTTAACGAACAATTTCAGGTTAGAATCCAGGCTGAGTCAGTTTTGATTCTGGTCGTTACAAAACCATGTTTAGATCAAACGGAAACGCTACAAAAGGTAGAAAAATGCATATACTTGGGTATTGACATGATATTCAAAATAGAGATACAGATATAAGTATTGTATCCGAACAATATATTTTTTTCTCTTCTGTACTGGAACTATTCTTTTCATCTTATATATTTTTCCATTCTCTATCAGGTGATATCTGGTCAGTTTTTGTCAGACAAGAAGGTTGGCACCTATGTTGAAGTGGATATGTACGGTTTGCCTACTGACACGATTCGAAGAGAATTTCGCACACATGTTGTACCCAACAACGGTCTCAACCCTATCTACAATGAGGAGCCTTTTGTCTTCAGAAAGGTACGATAGTCACATAAATGTGTTTGTGTCTTCATGTGGCATTGATAGCTGGGTGGTTAGTAACGCTGACCAAAACAATGCGTCAAGCAATACTGGGCTGGGCAGGACTTGGAAAGGTGACCATTTTGGTGCCATCTTGAGCTATCAGACTAAACCAAAAGCTGGCCGGCGTGTGTCCTTACAGCACTTAATTCATATTTACCCCATCCTATCAGAGACGGGTGTAAAATTTGTGGTTGAAAAATAACTGTAAACATCTCTGTATGATTTTATCGATTCTCAGACTTTACAATCTACATGAAAATATAGATGTTGGAAAATCATTTTTATTCAAAACGTAGTTAGCTGGTGACAAGGAATGAATTGGGTGTTGGTGGTGGCAAAAAAACCTAGCCAAATCCGGTGAATCAATCACGAGTCCCAGATATATATTATATAAATTCACTATGGATTCTTCATTCATCTCTGACTTTTTCTTTTTCCTTTGTGACGACAGGTGGTGCTACCAGAGCTGGCTGTGTTGAGGATAGCCGTGTTTGAGGATACTGGTAAACTGATTGGCCAACGCATTCTTCCACTCGACGGCCTCCAAGCAGGTGGGTGGCCTAATAATAGATGAATAAAATAAAATAAGATGGAATAAATGAAAAATATAATTTGCCTTTATACTTTATTGTCCCAGAGGCTACTTTGTCATTCTGTGTTCTATTTCGAAAAAAGACCGGGATATACAATAGGAATTAAGTTTCTTCACCATGGAAAAATACAAAGTGTCAATTTGGGACTCAAACCTAGGTTATTCATATTGTTCTTGTCTTTTGAAAGGAACTTCTTTGAAAATTATATGATCTTTAAGCATGAAATGAGATATAAGCATCTGGAAGTATATTAGAAGAATTGTATTGCAGACAGAAATATTTAGAGTACAACAGCATGTGTTTAAAAGAAAAAAAATGATGACCCGATTTGAAGAAAATGTGATAATTCCTTTGGTTAACACCTTTATTCCTTCCTTGCAGGTTATCGCCATATTTCCCTTCGGACAGAAGGCAATTTCCCCCTGTCGCTTCCAACTGTCTTCTGTCGAATCATTCTCAAAACATATGTTCCTGTAGAATTTGGAGGTGAGTAAACAATAGTATGTGTGTATTTTTAGGTAATCTTTATAGTACGTAAGAAATGTGATTTCGATATTCGTGGTTGATTGGAGGGTGGTTTCTACATCTGCTTTTATCCTTTTTAGTCACAAACTTAAAAGTATATTTTTAAAATATTTCTGATGGCAGATGATCCCAGGGCAGGTCAAAATGTGGCCACTACCCTGACTAAATTCTTACCTGCTATTAATAATAATAATAATGATAATGGATAGCATTTATATAGCGCATCTCCACGTTAGTGCGCTATTATTGTTATTATTATCATCATCTTAATTTTTATTATGCGAAACCGTATGACTGAATGGAAATATTTGTTCAATCTACAATCAACATTTTCATCAGTTTCCCCTTTATGTGCCTATTTGATAAATGCAAGCTATTGTTCAAATTCAAAGAAGTAATAAAAACATGTCCTTGTCTAGATTTTGTGGATGCTCTGGCAGCTCCGATTCAAGCCATGTCGCAGGCTGAGAAGCGGGAGAAAGCAATGAAAGATATGGGCATTGATGAGAAAGACATTTCTGATGTTCCCTTGGTGAGTAAAAATCAGTCCAAGTCTTCCCACCCTCTGAATGGCCAGATGTCGTCGTCCCCTACCACCATGATGCAGCCTCAGATGAACGCAGCCAACAAAAAGGACGACAAGAAAGGTACTTGGGAAGCTAGTAGAGGATAGTATAGTATAGTTTGAGGGTGATAGAAACTAGCGAGTTATGCTTATGATAGTGGTGGAGGACTGAATAACACTAATGATGCACCAAGATTTCAGATTTTGTAACTATCCAAGTGGACTGAAAAGCCATTAGCTTTTGTTTCTACATTACTATTTTCATCGGGATGTGAAATGTTTCAGATTATTTTTATATTTGCCATTTACTCCCTTGATGTACTGATAATATTAATAATGCTTTTCTCATAAGAATTTCTTCACTTCTTTCTTCCTTTTTCTTTCCCAGATGATTATAGCCATGATTTGATTAATGAAATTGTTTGTCTGTTTCAGGAAACGAAGAATTGATCTTTGAACCTATTACTCGAGAGAAGTTGATGTCAGAAAAGGTCTACTTCAAACTTTTACGGAAACAGCCCAAAGATTTAGAGCTCTTGAAAAGGCGCAACCAGAAGGAGCGAGCCATCATGCAGAGAATCCACTGTACAGTCGTTGATAAACTCGTGGCCTCGCATGATAAGGACATGTCAGCGACGGAGAAATCTATGGAGAAAAAGCTCAAGAAAAACAAGTATGAAGAACATATTTCTTAGCAATTATATTTAATAATCTTTTTGCTTACAAAATTGTAAGCATTACCCCAAATTAACTCCAGTAGTGGGGATTTCTTTGTCTTTTGGAACTAGGATTTTTCCGTTATTTAATTTAGTAATACACATTGGTATTTGCTCTGATTAATCTCCATGATGTTTTTTAAATATTATGAATAGTGGACAGAAATGTGGGAAGTTTTTGAGTTAAGGCGGCTAAAACGTCATCTTGAAGGACATGATAGTATTTCAACCTTTTTTCTATGCGTACTAATTAAAATTTGTACAATATTGTATTGAATAATTAAATGAATCTACGTGATAGCCACCCTAAAAAGTCAAAATGAGGGTAGAATTTGTTTACAAGTCATAGGGAATGTGACGTTAGGTATACAATATTAACATTATAATCTTTTGATGAAAATTTAACCTTGTGTGAAATAGACTACTTATGTTTCAATTATTCCAGGGAGAGCAGTACTGATGTCCGAAGTGAATCTGAAGGCAAAGTCCTCAATCTTGTCAGTGATCACAAAAGCAAGGTATGAATGAATGAATGAATGCTGTTCCTGCTGCTATTTTGGTTTGGCAAGGAATCGAAGAGTGTCCTTAGTGGGCTTATTTCTGACAGGCTGATCGTTTTCATCGTTAACTGTTTTCTTACTACTTCTGATATGATCCTTGAATGTCAAAGTGCTGTAAAACTCTAAAAACTCTTCCTACTTCCCTGCACTGTATGACAAAATGTAAATGATGTCAAGTTTTTAACGGCATATTTACCTGGAATTGTTTGACAACTGTCTTTCCTACATTTTTTCTTATTTGATATTTGTCCTGAAATTTGTGTGTTTTATTATTAACTAAATGAAAAGATAGCGTGTCTGATTATCTAATAATGTTGTGAATGTCGTTCCTCCAGATCAAAGAGTTAGTGGTGTCTCAAACGAAAGAGTGGTCGGACATGGTGATGCGTCAGATGACTGTGGAGCACGAGCTGTGGAAGGAACACATTGTTCAACAGAACGAAATGCTGGACAAACTCACGGAAGATGCTCAACGGGAACAAATGGCCGAATTGGAAGCCAAACAAGAAAGGTACATGCGTGTAATAATAGTTCAACACAGAAACGATGGTAATGGTATTTATTCTTTTTAAAGGAATATGATTTTATGATATTGCTTCGGAGTATTTGAAATAGTGATAATTTGAAATATAGGTAGGTACAGAGGATTGTATTCAGTCTATTAAAAGACCTATAATGTAATCTTTAGTGTGAAAAATAACACAAAATACAAACAGATCTTAAATTTCTGCATTGCTTTGTCTCTTTCTTTCTTTATGTCTTCTCTCTTTTGTCCATTCATTTCCCTTTTATACCGCATTGTAGTGTAGAGACCAGCATCAATGCTGGAGTTTTTTTCATCTTTTTTTTTAACTCCGATTATTATGTGTTTGCCTTCCAGGGAAAACAAAGAGCTGAAGGCCAACCAAGCCAAACACTCAATGGACTCCTCAAAGGCTGTGTTGACTGACAAGACAATAAAAAACAAGGCTGAACGGGACAGGTAACAACAGAGCTTTTTTGGTTTGATTGGTTTCATCGTATTTTAATTTGTTTTGTACTAATGGTAAAACACAATCATGATAGCTTTCTTTAGGTCATTGAATATAATTAAATGAGCTTGTTTATGTCACAGTTTCTAAAAGCTTTTTGAATTACTATCATTGTGTTTCTTTTATTATTTATTTACTTATTCAGTTATATAATATTATGCTGTTTAGATGATATAACTTTCATTTCGGACCCTGTCGGACAAGCTAAACACTATTACTTTTTAACTTTCATTTCTAAAGGCGTATAAGGGAGTTGAATGAAAACAACACCAAGAAATTCATTGATGAGCGCAAGAGGTTTGCTGTGAGACACTCGAGGCAAGTGGAGGCTTTGAAGAAAATACACGTGGAGCAAATGGAAAAGATTCGAGTAGAAAATGAAACGGTAAGCTTTTCCTCTTTAATAGTTTTAATAATCCTAGTACTGTGTGGATTGAATTAGCAAATTATAATACGGAGTAAAGAGATTGATTATACATTATGCGAAGCAGCCCTTTAAGAAATATTATCACGGATAAGTCACTGCAATAAAGAAATTGAGGATATCTGCTGTATTATTTAGTCTTGATTACTATATTCGATGACTTTTTGTATTCAAATATAAAGTTTTCACTATATCCATTCAGGAATGCATCATTTTTAGATATTGTGTCATAGTTTCTCCCTAAGGCAAAAACAGTTAATACAGCATGCTGGATCCAGGATTGTAGCAATTGATTTACCTAATTGGTTTTTGGTTTTTAATTTTACAAGACAGAGCCTTGTAAAATTTTGTTATCTCTTTAACATCTTTGTTCTTTGCCATAATGTCTGTAGCAGACAGTGATTTGAAATGATAAATATATTATGATATCATTATGATATTGTCACTAATCGGTCCTTTGTTGCGTTTGGTGTGTGATACAGGCTCTAGAGATGATTGAAATGGCTTACCAAGAGGCCAAAATGGCATCGAAACCCGAGACGGTGGTGTAGTAGTCAACTCCTTCTGGCTGTTGTTACCCAACGGACACATCTCATGGATGAAAGCATCTATATGCAAGACAGGCCCTCGCTTTTATCTACTAGTGTGCTTCTTTGATTCATTGTACATTGGAATGATTGTAAAGTGGATGATGGCTTGGGATTGGATTAGTTCCTCAATCAAAGATTATTATTATTATCATAACGTTTTCTATACTATCTTTCATTCACTACGACGAGATGTAATGATTATATCCAGTGTACATTGATTAATTTTTACCCGTACGTTTATGTTTTCTCCTAGATTTTTTATTAGTGATCACAGTGAATTATTATGTTATTTATGAAAATCTCGTAAACCTTGCATATGTGCAGATTAATCATCCAAACTTGGTTTTCATCATTTATTGTTCATTTGTATATTCTGTAGAAATCATATTATATTTCAATCCGATGTAAGGTTTTGTTTCTCAGCATTATAGTTACGTTGTAGATGTTGTGCAATGGAGATATGTATATATAGGATACATACTGAATTCTCAATTGAATTTCTGTGATTTACTTGATTACATTGAATTGGCACTTGATGTGTTAAAAAATCCACCACATGTAGTTTTCTGTGAAAGTAACCGTTCTCCTTTGTTCGTTTGACAAAAGGAAAAGCTTAGAAATGGGGAAATTGCTTGTATGCAAACAGTTTCTACCTTCTGATGATGTTGAAATCCTTACGTTTACGACATTTTATTGTTTGATTATCCATGATTTTAAAGCAATGCAATCCAATGTAACTGCGTTTTGATATGGCAATCTTTCTTACTTTGATTCTTCTAGGAAATCAATATTTTATCTAGTGTAGTCGTTGTCTTGATTTGATTATACTCCATTTTATCCATTGTATCGTCTTTCCTTTATCCCTCCCTTAGAATATTTTGATAAACTTTATCTCATGGAATGTATGATGAATGTATTATTCTTTGGATTTTATTTGCCATAACTGTGATCCTTTTACCAGTCCATTTTGTGCTTAGATTCCTGAGTACTTGAAGCATGTGCAATGGTTTCTACAGCGTATCTGCACGAGCATAGGTCATTTGTAATGTTTTATCCATTATGTTAACGAGACTTAATAACGAAATGAGTCCTTTGTATATGTTTATTGTTGAAGGATAATGAAGCAGCAAAATCCAGATGTGCATCTTATTGATAAGAATTTTTGAAAATTGCTTGATAGGATTAAAGCTGAACTTATGAAAGGAATCGTAAGAGATTTAACTTTAACAATTTAAACTTAATCAAACTTTCGATCTTGCCAAATAAAAAGGTTTATGTAAAATACAATTTGCCAAATTTTATCCCATTGGTTTTGATCGGGTCATTCCTATATTTTTGTATGGTCGGAATGAATGTTTTTCAATATAACTATTATTCTTCTTCATTAGGAAACTATGAATTAAATCACATACACTTTAAATAGGGTTCAAATAAAAATTGGATCTTTACTATCAATCAAGAGTAGGTAACATTTTGTAAACATATTTCCTCATCTAGGGATTATTTGCTGTGTTTTATAATAGATTTTAATCATTATTTAGAATTATGATTAAAGAATTAAAAAATATTAAAAAATAATGGAAAACCTGGGTTTGCAAATTCTCCATATTGTCAACGATTTTGTAAAGAAAAGGATGAAAATCTTGTTTTGTCTTTTCTGTAAAATCCTTGTCCAGCAGATTAGGATAAATTTTTTTTTTTATTTCATTATAGGAAACGTAGTCTTCTCTGTTTTATAACTAAAATGCAAAGGGGTCTATTATAAATAATATTTTTATCCATAGGTCTGATATTATCACATATTTCCTCGAGATCTTTTGTATTTGTGTTCTGATGTTTGTGCAAATGTGAAGAAATACCAATGTCCACGATTGCCAATGTGCGACTTCTATTCATATATCATCTATCTAACCCATTGAAGCGACAAAATAGCGCACGATAAACAATCCTTTACGTAAAATTTGTTTATTTCTATTTTATTATAATATTATATATTTTTTGTGTTTATCCGAGTATCAGGGTGTTAATGTATATATGATATCTATATATCTGCATGCAGCAGATTCTTTGAATTGTAGAATCTCGTTTTTAATGTAAAATTTGACCTAAATAGAGAGTCATTGTGCTTGTAAGGTCTGATTGAGATCTCATGTTTCTTTTACTGGACTCGTTCTTGGCAAATGCAATTGTCATTACATTACGGCATTTTTTCACCACACAACCAAAGTCACAAATGTGTGATGATTTTGACACTACGTTGAAGTTTAACTTTTCTTTTATCTTCTTTTGTTGGTTTTCTTTTATAGTCAACAAGCATTACTAGTCATTGATTGGTACGTACCCGGGCCCTCAAAGCTTGTGCCAATTTTTTCTTCTTTTTTTTCATTTTTGTTCCAGTGTACAGTTTCTGAAAGTAGTCATTGCATTTTTTTATTTTTTTATTTGTTTGTTTGATTTTTGATAATGTTGGTACTCTGATCCTGGTGGCTTTTTTATGTCTAGACGATGATATGTAATGATGAAATGTGCAATATTATCCTTTGAGGAAATGGTAGGGATTCTGGCAGCAGACTGCTGATCAGCTTTCGTCCACACTTATCATTTTTGTCCTGATATTTGAAAATCCATAAGTTTTCTTTACACATGATTCATTTCTTAGATTGTGTACATTGTTGTATTCGTTCTTGTACATTTTATTTCTTTTATTCTCTTTAAGAATTATTTTTGACGTTCTTAATTGTATATTTTATTGGTACTAATTTTCTTTGAGAAATCTGTTCGGACTATTTATACCTTATATGGTAAAAAATCTGCTAATTCTTTTATTATTATAGCAGGTTGATTGGAAAATAAGAATAATGAACCTTTCTCTTCGTTTTGGTTTATGATTATATTACTTCTTTACAGCAGAAATTACGGTTTATTATAACTGTACGTTTAATTACTTCTTCCTTTGTATATGCCAATGAGAAGCAGTCCTTGTTAACAGAAATACTATTATTTATCAATTACTTATTTTTCCCCCTCATCTTTTTGAAAAACACTGGAAAGAATTTGGATGATGCTTTATAATTTATAAATTTGCTTTCGTTTGTTATAAAGATCATTCAAAGCACAGAATCACTTGACAGTTTGATCATAGACAACTAGAAAGGCATTCATTTCGTTTGAGACAACAGATCACATACCTGTTGCGGAATATCTGAATTTTCCCCGTAGATGGATCACATTATAATCCTAACACGATTGGCTTGTGCCATCATTGATAATCCATGCATTTCCTTGGTCTAGCTATGATAGAATAGTGTAGAGTTTTCAAAGATTGTAAGGACTTTGCTAACCTCTCCATATAATTTGTCTTCAAATATGTTTGTGATGATTTCATTTCTCCTCATGCCTATAAAACTTGAGATATTATCAGGTTAATTTGAGCTAAAATAATAGAAAATATCATCTTTTGTTTGTATGCGAATGATTATGTATTTAACAATTATATCAGTTGTACTATTTTCTCTTCATTTTTTAAATTGATGGGAGGTTTATATTTAGTTTATTATGTTTTTTTATTCATAATGGATCAATCCATGATGATGATATATAATGTTTGAAGTGGTAACTGCTTTAAATGTTGACTAGCACACACATACACACATAACACATACACATACACTGCCATGTGATGATGAACACGCCCATTTGTTTATGGTAGACACTCGAGCTATTAGATCATGAACCAAGCTATTAGATCATGAACCAAGCTATTAGATCATGAACCATGTGATGATCATTACAACAATTACATTATTGATTTTAATCGGTTGTTGATTTTTTTATATATAAGGGGTTGCTGTTTGCTCTTCCAATTGTGGTCAATACATTGATTTGCGTCTCCATTATTTTGGCATTCTGCTGCTTCCAGCCACGACTTGGGGTCGTCTCCGGTGTGGACAGATTTGTGTAGTAGTAATATCCCGCTAGGATTTCGTTGTATCAAACTGCTTGGATGAAAGGCCATTAATTTAATATTACAGCGTGTAGTATCTTTTCTTGTTTGTTTTTGTTTTATTTTTTATTTTGTCTTCTGTATTTTTTAATATTTTTTATTTCTTTCACAATTTTATTTTGCTAACTGTCTGGACACATTACATCAAGTTGTCACATGTGTGTATGCATGTATGTCTTGATAGTTGTATTATCGTCAAATTAAGATTGCTACAGAAAATTAATAGAACTTGGAAAGGTAATATAATGTCATTATCAAGACTCACTATTGATGGCCACAATTTTTATTTTTATTTTGTGCTTGATCCAAATGAAATCCCATTGAGACTTTTTTCTACCCCTGAAAATTTTTTGGGACAAATGTTTTTGGTTCATTAATCATTAAAAAGATTTTGTTTAAACATTGTTTTACATGGCAAGTGTGAACATGAAAAATGTTTATTATCGTGGTGATGGAAGAAGTGAAGCTCAATTTAATCAATTTCTATACTAATGCTATTATTGTCATCCAGTGTAAACTTATGTCGTAGTTTGTCTGTTTTGTCACGATCTTCATGCTCAGATTGTAAAAATGTATTTAACACATGAGCAGTCTATTATTACATTCCCTTCCCTCTGTTCTGTCTGTATACCTCGTCCTTTCCTCTCGTCGACTCTTATTAAATAGATGTGGATGTGTGTTAGTAGGATGTTGATGGTATTCTACGTTATCTTTGTACTTGGTTTATTTTATATTTGTTGTATGTTAGATACGATTTCAATGATGTACCATGATATATGTACTTGTTCTCAATGTACTCTCTTCACGCAAAGAATCTACTTCTGTTTCTTATTTCTTAACTGAAACTATCAGCTTACTTTTTCGGCACTGAAATGACCCTTGGAGGTCGAAGTGCTGTAAAACTTTAAACAAACAAACAACAATCAATTCCTTGCTCTGTGTAATTTATAGAGTGTAAGTTATTGCGTTGCTTTTAAGGTGTCTGTTCAGCTGAGGTGTCTATTGGAATCTCTTTGCTCTTTGTCTTCATGGGATTTCTTGTAGAATCTCAGCTGCTATTGAAGTATCACAACTGAACACAACCACTTATATACAACATGATGTAAAACGTGTTTAAAGTTAAAGGGACAATCTTAACAAAGCTGAATAAGTTTCAATTGTACTCTACAGATAAATCACATATTATTATTATTATATAGTTTAGACACCCTGAGATGAGTTGCATTTCCTACTTGTATTCTTATCCTCAAATGTGTAGATGGGTGTTTTGTGTGTGTTGCTTGTTGAAATGAAATACTAGTCAAAGAAGGAGATATTTTGTGTGTGTATTATTAGTATTAAGGAGGAGAATCTACAAACAAGCATAACAAAAACCTAGTCATTTATACAATCAAATAGTATTCACACAGTATTGAAATCCAAACTCCTCTGGGAATAGATAATGTTATATTCGAATTAATGTACCCTCTAATTGCAAGCTAAGGTTGTTGAGGGACTAAGATTGAATATTTTATATAATATAGGGGTGATTTCGCACGCCAAGTTGCTAGCCAGTTTTTATCCATTTGTCGTCTTTTTTTCTTACCTGTTTGTGACTTGGCTTCTCTCCTACATAGTACATTTAATCCTTTTTGTCTTCTCTGTCTACCGGTCACAGTGGTTCGATGATTATAGTTGAAAGATCGAACCTACTAATTAATAAAACTGTAAATTTATTGACAAGCAAATAGGCCAGTTGTGTTGTTATTGTTCGTGGTTTTTGATTGTTTGTTCTTTTTTATCTTTACTGTGTATCATAAAATCATCTCCACTATATTTATACGTTATACATAACATTTCTTCGATTGATTAACCATTACCACTACCACTACCCTCACCAGATCTCCTTTTATCCTCTCCCTACACAATCAATAATATTATTATTATTATTATTATTATTATTACAGTTTCTCACTCGTAATGCTTCTTCTGTTCAGTCCAACCAACGGTGCTATCTACATCATCCAAGTGGGTTCTACTTCTGTCTCTTCTTATCTTAGAATAACTCCAAACTATCCTCATAACTTTTCTAATGAATTGAATGACATTTGTTGATGCACCGCACCCTCTTTCTCCTCACAAACAAACCAATTACACCAAACTGTTACAATGACCTATACCACCGCTGCTGGATTTAAACTCCTCTACTTCCCCTCATATTCCTCTTACTACTACAACTACTACTATGACTACTACTACAACTACTACTACTACTACTACTGATACTACTACTACTACTACTACTACTACTACTACTACTACTACTACTACTACTAC
>JAULCB010196443.1:0-15249 GCA_032358575.1 Dendronotus rufus
ATATGACAACTAGAAAAACCTATTGAAAGTGAAAAATTCTGACATTAATTTTTTCTTGGTGGTGACCACTTTTTGGCTCCACCTTTTGGCACTGGGTCATATGCTAAACTGGTACACTTGTTATAACCAAATGCAGATGGTCGGGGATAAAGAATGCATAAGGAAAATTTTCATCAATTAAAATATTTCCATGGATTAAAATAGTTTTATCTATCTAAAATCTTATTGTTAACTTGTTGACTCCAACGGTCATGTAGAGTTATGGGTGGTTTTGTTTGTCTACAAAAGGGAAGAGCATCCCCTCATTTCTGCTACAATGTCTGCCATCTTGGAAAAATACAACCTCGTGAGTGTACGCTTGACATCTTCTAGATATCAACTCTGACCTTATTCAGGCGTGATCATTTTAGGAAACAAATTGACATCGCACAGTAGGGTCTGACAGAGCTGAGATTTATTGATTTATTGAAAACAACAGCAGTAAAATTATTCACGTTAGCAATGTTCTAAAAAATATCCTTTTCCCCTTGAAATTTAACAGGACACATAAGAAAGGACATCTTTGGGATGAATTAATCTACCCTGGTATGAAAAGAGCTATAATTTGTTCTTTGTTGGTCACACAGGACATTGTAGAATATAGAAAAGTAAGTCAGTGAACTCTTTTGTGCTTGAATCAAATTTAGATTTATTTTGAAAACTATTTCATATTCATGTCTTTTTTATAGCTATGGGATGAGTTCAGACCTCTGTCTGAGATTTAAGAACAGTTTAGTACTCCATTATCATTGTAACAACATTTTGTTCATTGTAAATTGTAAAGATTTTTCTTGTTTTATGAAGTTGATAATAAAATAATTTCAGGTTTTGATAAATAGGCAGATTGTCCCTGTTATCCCATAGTGCACGTACATTTTCTGATTGATTCTGGATGTTTAAAACGGTAGAAAAATACACAAGTTTGAAGTGTCTTGAAAAAAGACAAAATAAAATTTGCCAAGAGTATGAGAAAATAATTAGCTTAGAATCCTACAGGTAAAAATTATTTTCCCCAATCATGATCCTCTTCTTTCGTCCATATTATCCTTAATTTCTGTGTTTTTAGAGGGTTAAGCTTTTGGCTAATCTATACTATACTACTGTAATCATTTGACCCTTGACCCTTTCTCTCTCTCTCCTGCAGTCGTCCTTTGAACTGTACGGGGCAGACTTCATGTTGACGGAGGATTACACCCCTTGGCTGATTGAAATTAATTCAAGCCCGAGTATGGAGTCAAGTACTGCCGTCACAGCCAAGCTGTGTAAAGCCGTCTTGGACGACACACTCAAAGGTGACCACAACTGTTTTCTCTTTCGTTTTGTGACGTCGGCAGCCTAGTGGTCAGCGTACCCGCCTGGAGATTGAAGGGTCCAGGGTTCGAGTCCCGACCTGGCGTGATGTTGAGTCCTTGGGAAAGACTCTTTACACGATTATTCTCATCCTATCGGAGACGGATGTAAAATTCAGAGGTCCAAAAAATTCAATACGCGCCTAACAGGCCGCAAGTTTCGTCTGATTTGTTCACGCTACTTGTTTGCCGGGGATAAATGTGGTATTGTAAAGCGCTTAGAGCACGCTGATGACCGTAGATTAGCGCGATATAAATGGTTTAATTTAATTTGAATTTAAAGAGCAAACATAGGTTTTCTAACGTAAAGACCATTACAGACAGGTTCTATATTTGCAAGGTTATATAATTTGCAGATGTGATTGGAAAGTTGTTCAAAATCCAAATGATAAATTTTGTCTGGGACTTGGATCTATAAAGATCACACTATTATGACAATTATCTTTCGTCATCTCAGCTGTTTAATTTGATCCTTCAAATCTTTTTGTTTTCACATTTCAGTTGTTGTGGACAGAAAGTTTGATAGAAACTGTGACATTGGTGCTTTTGAGTTGGCCTTTAAACAACCCCTCGTCACCGTGCCTCCTTACATCGGGATTAATCTGTGCGTGGAAGGTCAAACCGTCCGCAAGCCAAACTCTTTGACTCGTCAGTCCAAACTAGGCGAGCACGGGTCGGACAATTTGTTTGTGGCTCGCTCCACTGTGATGAAACAGACAATCGTTGATCGTAATTTGGAAATTAAAAAGTATAGTAACCAAGGCTCCAATTCAGCGGGTGCCGCAGTTGGAGGGGGAGGCCACGGTAGGAAAGAACATTCCAAGACGCCTGAAGGGGCCACGGCAAGGAGTATGGTTGGTGCCAATCCTCGCGGAATAAAAGAAGTTCCAGCAAAAGTTAGTTCATTCAGAACTCTGGGTGAATATAAAGAAAAACCCAAGTTCAAACTAGCCAATCCCAACCAGAGGGACGCTGGGGACACAGCAACCAGTGACGGGGACACAGATGGGGGGCAAAGCGCCTCCCAGAAACGGACAAAGACCACAGAGAGCAAGAACAGCGACAGTGCCAGCACCTTAGCTCAGTCCGAGTCAAATCTTGCCATACCGCGCGTCGGGGATGCTACCGATCTCAAAGTTCAAAACAGTCTTCCATCTCAAACTCAACGAATGCTTCCCAACACTCCATACTTAGCGGGTTTGAACCAGCGTAGATATATTTCGAAAACCTCCGTCTCCACCAACTACCCGATTCCCGCCCCTCCTGGGACGGACAAGGCGGTGACGCACAGCAAGTCCCTGGCCGTCAACAATGTCGAATCGACCGACCTTCAAACCTTCAAGACAAGTGTCAAAGGTAAAGGTGGGGATCTCAAAATACTAGCTTTTCCCGGTCATAAGCCGAGAAAACTGGGACGAGGGAAGAAGAAAAAAAAACGCGATCCTGATTCTGATTTTTTGCCCTCGGGCGAGCCAGAGTCTCTGACGTTTCATCTCCCAAAAGTACCTTATGCCAGCCTGAACATGGAACACCAGGCTGAAATAGTTGGTGCCCCAACCATTCCATCCATGCCTGCCAAATTAAAGTACTTCACTAGGCCCGCAGATATGTACAGCATCAATAATAGCTTTGCTCTTGTCGGGCCAGTGGACAGAGGGTAGAAGGATGAATGATGACGATTATAATTACACACACTGGACAGATTGAATTATCTTTCATTTTGTAAAAAGAAAAATACTTCTCAAAAATGTAATGTTAACAACTGACCGTTGTTGCATAAGATACAGTAGCTTGGAAAGCTGTTGACATAACTGTAGACATACAGTACACGACTGTGAAAACAGAATTGAGACAAGACTGTTAAGACTGAATCTTGTGCGTGTAACATGATATAGATTCTAAGACTGATAAAACTAACCTCTGTAACTTGATTACTCAAAATCATTCAGTTTTATACCCATGATGAAGTGTTGTGAAGATTTAGCTTTGCTTCATATTATGCATCAGCATAGTTCTATCTTGAGAGATAACTTAACAATCTTTCTTTTGTAGAACCGATATAGATATTGACATGCAAACATAGTTTCCCTGTATACTGTTTTTAGTCATATTATACATAATTGAAATTTATGAATACTTAAAAAATAATAGTAGATAGTTATTCGTCTTCCTCTGTGCTTTACAACAATGTCTGTGATAAACGATGCCATACTATAAATTGTTATGTTTTGAATTATATGCTTATACAAGTAATATCGTAGTTATGGGAAGGGTTATGAGAAATATTCTTTTGTCAAAAATTTTAATAGCATGCTTGTCTTGCGATTCAGACAATATTTTTTGTTCACAAGGAAACAATCCAAAGCGATATGATAATAACAATGTTTACTTCAATCTAATCATAGCCAGATCCATCAATATTTGAAGGATTACGTTTTAGACATGTAAAAGTAAAAGATCAATAAAACTTTTTTATAAAGACATTGCGTTGATAACATTAAATTTTATTAACTGTTAACAGATTGTTACTTTACTGTTAATTATCATTGTTTTCTTTTTCATTTTTTTGGGGGGAATATGAATTTATCTTTAACTTTTTCTTATCCATGCAATGCAATAGATTGAATTGTCTTCTGGCATTCTTTTCTTTTTCATTTTCATAAACTTTTCTCTGTAAAATATGTTAAAAGAAGCCTTTCCGTTTCGTGTTAGTAGCTTTATTTTGAGAATGTTGCATAATCCTAGTATGATAACTTTATGGCAGACATATTTTCATTCCATTCTACTTGTACATAAGAGATCAAACGTCTCTGGTTTTGAAAGAGGATAGCTACATCTAAAGTTGTAGAACAAATGTAATTCTAAATTTCTAGTTTTGAGTTTTTTTGTTGTTTTTTCTGTCTCAGACATAGTATACATAAATACATTATGCATGTTCATACTTTGTTTTCTCTTTCCCCCCATGGTCTATGCTATTCCCTGCTGTCTAGTTTAGGATTGAGCATGTAGTGTTCTGTGTCCTTAATCCTTTGTTAAACAATTCCTTTCTGAAGGCAAAAAGATGAAGAAGAAGAAGAGAAGAGCTCTAGCTCCTGTGAAAAAAATCACCCCTGCTCATCACTCTTTACAAAACTCACCTTACCTGCTGACTCCCAAACTGCCGGTTGTCTGTGGCAGCCTAATGCCCTTACAAACGCCTTTTAAAGGGGCAGTCGCCTACTAGCGTCATAGCGTCATTGGTAACAGACAAATGCATTCCATTTATTTTCTCCCTTTTCTCGCAAGCTTTTTTTAATACTTAGACTAGGTACGTGCTTTCAAGCTTTTCATCTTTTCATCCAGCATACAGTATTTCAAAACTTTCTTTTCCTTCTTTTTTTCAACTAACCATTTTACATTTCATACAATATTATTGTCACTCGTTCATGCATAGGATCGAGCATACCTGTTATTGGAAGCCATTTGTCAATACCTGCAGCATAAAATGATGCATCCACTATTGAATAATGATTTGATTTTCTTTAAATTCAGCTTCAATACATTCTAAATTATCAAACTCTTGATATAAAATAATACATCCAACCAAAAACTTTACTTTTACAGTCACAGGAGATTATATAATAATAATAGACCAAAAAAAGAATACTGTATTCATTCTGATAGATGCACGAGTGCGCGTAAATAAAGAGAGAGGGTGCATCTAATACGATCAAAATGGGGGAAATCGTACAGTAATCACCAATCGTAAATGTGAAGAAAACAAGGTATTGGAACACAATGAACAGATGTCTATTGATTACTTTCGTTGTCTGCCATGGCTGGTTTTCCAAAAGGATATGAAGGTGTATTACGGGTCATTTTTTTCCGCTGTCAAAATATTTTCCAAAAAGGCAAAAGCGAAGATCCTAAGATGCATAATAATATGGAGACATGGCAGGCAACGATCATTTGATATAAAAAAGAGTACACCTAATCCATTTAGTCCGATTGTTTTGTTTATGTGTATTTTTACTCCACTTCTATTGTCAGTGTCTTTTGCAGATTAGTCAGTAACAAGGTAATTTCATGACAGTCACCTTTAATCGTGTGAAATGTCACATATTCGAGTCATTTATATGCGGTTTTGGTTTATTATTGTCTTTGTTAATCATTTTTTTTAAGGTTTTCACTAAAGGAAAAATAAATGCAGTGACGAAGGCAAGTAAGCAAAGAAATCAAGACAAATTTTGTGCTATATTCTTACCAAGTTTAGTATCAGTAGCTTCATCAGAAATTAGAATCAATTTAAGAAAAGAAAAGAGCTAGGATACAATGTGGAATTGTTGTACATCTAAATAATCATATTATCATTATTTGATATTCTTCTAATCAATATGTGTGTTTTATAAAATGTAATACCCAGCCTTGCCTATGTGTGTGTGCATATATTTTTTAAAGCTTTTTTACAGTATCCTCCTTTGATTTAACTGGCCCAAAAGGTACCTACAATTTTCTATCATGATAAATGCTATGCTGTTGAAAAAACATCTAAATCAAAACTTTTGTACATCCCAAACTCATCATAAGCATATATCCACTTGTTTTCACAAGCCAGATTTCTCATACAAAACAACACGGTAACCCCCCAAAACAAAACATAATATGTAAATCAACAGAACAAAATTTACCCCATCCAGTTATCCATAATTTTATCATACTTGTCTTGCGTAGTAGTGTGACCGTATCAGACCCATACCTATGTTTGCACCCAAGTACCTCCTTTACCGTACCCCTTGCTTTATATTTGATGGTGTTCTGTAACCTATAAGACATTTGATGTCTTTTATACTAAGCGTCCGCTTAGGTTTTATACCAACGAAAAAGGGATTTTACTGCTGCTCTAGAAAAGAAAGTAGGCTTGAGTGACATACTTGATGCGCGTCTTGTATTTCATTGGTCTCTATTTGCTCAAAACCGAGTGCTGCAGAATAAAACAAAAAAAATGTAAAACATATCTTTAAGATATAATTTACTGAACCTTTCAAATATCAGTTTGTAGGCTCTAACAAATTAAATTAATTAAAGGAAATACAGGTAAATTTGGAAATTGTTATACTTTTTATTTCTTCATAATATAGTCATTTTTTTCTTCTTCACATTTTATATGCATGCATGAGTGTTTACATTTCTTTTCTTATTTTTTCTTCTAATTTTTGGATCAAGGTCAAATGTTTTTCACCTCATTTTCTAAAATGTGTTTTTCTTTCCATGATAATGTAGTGGTATGGCTTCAACATTTTGACGAAATTGTAAAAAGCTGATGAAATTTTGTCAATTTGATTGAGTTAATGATGGTGTACGTAAATAGAGAAATCTATCTAAGACCTACAGTTAATGTTTATGCATAACAGAGTAGCAGCAATATTCTTGTGTTTCCAATATAAAATACCCCTCCATTGTAAGATTTATACTACATACAAAGTATGATCAAACTGAATTTAGAAAGAAATCTTTATTTCCCTTTATGTACTGCTGTTCAATCTATAAACAGCAAAACTGGATAAAAATGTTTTTTTGGGAGGTTTATATTTCTCTTAAACTTAATAGGATACCTTTTGATGACTAATTTTTAAGAAGTGTCTTGAGTAAGTTTGATGTAAAGAAATATTTAGATTCAACATTTTTCTTTTTCCCTTTTTCAAACATCTGACTAGCCTTATTCTAACACGTGAGTTTGGACGTTTGCCGTGTATACTAATCTGTCCCCATTCCCCTGCTCCCCCTTTCACTTATTCGTCCCAGGTGGGTCTTCCACAACCGCTGCCAATGCTAACAGTTCATGGAACAAGTGTTGTCCCTGGTGCGGTCGGGGAGCAAACCTCCATCTAGACCACCCAAACCCCAACTGTCGATGCCAACAAGACTCAGTCCTGGTAACTAACACCTGCGCTTCGCAGGTAACATCCCAGCAAAAGGAACAGGAAGTTCTGATGATTAACAATAGAAATAACCGTAAAGTCTGGCTTAAATCTCCAGGAAACTTGCGTAACCCTAAAACTAAAACCCCCCGGTTACACCCTGAACGAAATGCTATCTCCGTCACTCCGACTCAACAAAGGAATTTGGAATACAGCAATGACCTTTTAAGCCCTCGCCCAGAGGATCATCTGTCGGCTCTGTCCCCTCCTCCAGAAAGACCACTGTCCGCCGGTAGCAATGATATGTTCACGTGTAAAAAACTGTGTAAGGAATTCAAGCCAGAACAAGCCTCTACTACTACTAACACTGACCGTCAAAAGATGAACCAAACTCAATATCAAAATCAAAGCAGTAAATACTACACCCCGGGGGACTGGCAAATTCTACTTTCCAACCAACACAACCATCACAGCGAGTTTCCCCGATCCGGCCAGTACAACCCTCCTCCTAGTCACAGTCACAGTTCAGCGAAGCAAACCAAAAGCCCCGGATTCCCAGGAAATTCTTATTACACCAGGAGGGTTAAGAATCTAATCGCAAGGAAAAGTGCTCCGAGTACTTTGATATCGATGTGGCAAAACATCACTCCATCTGCTTCCAATTACTTAGGCAATTCACTGTCTGTCATCGCTCAAAAGAAGAGGAAAGAGAGGAATAGGCAGGAGAAAGTATTGAAATCTTTGATTTAACAATCATGAAAATATCTCGGAATGTATCGCGGTTAAGGGGATCTGCATTCATTTTCTCTTTTTATTTAGGAAATATTTCGGACACAAATGTTCATATTATATCTATGGAAAAGCTCATTAAGATCTAAAGAATAATGCTTTGGTTATTTTCTGTTATTTAGAATGAAATGAAGTTATAGAGGAAAGATTTCTTATTTAAAGATATATGCTATTTCTTAGAATAATGGACTACACCAGGTAAAACTTTATGTAAAACATATCAGCATTGATTGTGAGAAAACTGGAATGTTTTTACTGTTGAAATATGCCAGAATTTCAACATATGATAAAGATAATTTCAACTTAAATTCATCAAAATAAGAATGAGAGCAATATTTTTTCCTTCATCTTACTAAATCTATTTGAAATATATCTGAGAATTTTTAATTTTTAATCTGTTTCTAATTTGCACGAATGGTTTTCTTTTGCTCCATCATGCACACCTCGATTGCCTCCTCACAGACTTTATTTTCAAATAAGGTTTAGCGCTAGTGGTTCGTTTCTTACTACAGCAGAATAGACCTATTTTTCTGTCACATATAATCTGGTGAATATTATGTTTTCGCTTTTTCTTCTTTTTTTTTCTTTCTTTTGTTTGGCAATACTCTGTCATGCTTTTATGTCTTTCTTTATAAAAATTGAGCAGATGTAAATGCAATAAGTGTTACTTCTGTGCCATGATATTTGTATTGTTTTGAATAAATCAAAAGTTTAAGTCACTCTCTAATTTTAGTTGTTAATGCTAGTGCAGTCAAATATTTTGCGCTAAGAAATGATTAACCCGAGAGGGAAAACTGTAAACTATAAATTCTTTTGTTGATTTTTATTTTTAACTGTCATTGCCCTTTTCAATAGTGCTAGTAACTGCAGCCAGAAACTAGAACATGATCCATAAATTCATTTTAAATTGGCAACTATACTATACTATTACCATCTTTCCCACACATTTTTCTCATTCCTCAAACTTCTGCAGCTTTTTAGCGACTATCTTCCTTTCTTGTCAAGTCTCTGAGATTGCATTAATATTTTGAAGCGGTCAATTAATGATTTCATCTATCTTAGATCTTCATTCGTTCTTTCTCGTACACCTTTTATACCTTTCAGTGTCAGGTGTTTTGTCTTTAATCAAGACTCGAGATAAGTTTGATATTCAGGAAGAAAAAAGCATCTGAAAAGGGTTGACTTATTCATACTAAACTAATACTTGTGTTGTTAAACTCGAGCATCCACTTTTCTCTCTTTAAAAAATAATTGTATGGTTGGTCTATTACTATTTACTTAGAAAATAAAATTGAGGATCAGTATCTTTTTATCTGACAGTGGCAATGGGCAACATCTTGGTAAATTATGGAAAATGCATAACATCTGCTAGTGTCATGTTTGTTATTTCTATTGAGGTAGAAAGTATGGTATGCATCTTTTTTAGTACCCTAGTGATTATAACACCATTTTCAGATGCTTAGTATTGGACCTGTTTGTCTCATTAGGTCTGTAAAATAATAAAAAGGGTTGTGAGAACAAGAGCAGTCAGTATTGGACCTGTTTGTCTCATTAGGTCTATGATTTTAGGCAACTGTTGGTAGCTCTGCTATACAATTACAATCGCATCGTATCATAAATGATTTCATAATCAATATATCAAAACATCCCTGATATTTATTCATTTACCATCTGTACCAGCGTCTTTACATCATATTTGTGGCGATAGCAAATGAATTCATTGTATTTTCTTAAATGAAAATACTATTTCTATGATTTTTAATTAATTGTCTTTGCTTTGTCAAACAAATCACTCTCTCTCTATGAAAGGATGTAAGACATTATCAATTTCATGCAAATATTGGAAGGGAAAATGATTTTGTTTTTATTTGTATCTTATAAACAACCATTTTCCTTTCTATGTGATGAATCTTTCCAACAGCGAATGATGAGTGCAAGGTGGGATGATTCATACACAGGGCGTATCTTTGTCATAACATTGATTGGTTTGCAGGATTCACGTTGATCAGAGAAATGTCTTTTTAATAATAAATATATACATATATAGGTTTTATTAATATGATATAATATTTTGTGTTTGTTTATTTGTGCCATGGCTTGAGTAATCAATCGAGTCAACAGCTATTCAATGTGATATAATTTAACGGGTTGCTCAATTCATAGAGGTGTGATTTTGGAATCACATCGTACCCAGCTCATTCCAGTATTTTGTAAATGTAACGCTCAATTGCTAGAGCACAAAGATATAATTAATTTAAATAAATGTATATACATAATATACGAGTGTGACATATGATTACGATGTATTCCGATGCCCCCTTCCCCCCCTCCTACCCCACAGTGTCACCTGCATCTCCTGCTTCAACCTATCATCGTGGTTTTATATTTTGATGTGTGAAACAAACTATGAATACAATAAATAATTTCTGCATTGTAATTGTAGGATCCTGTATGACTAGCGATATATTTCTACAAATGAATATCATATATTTGAAATATTATTGATATTTCAATTGCATTTTATGATAAAATTACACGTCATGAGAGAAAATCACATTTTAAGATTAGTTTTACAATGAATCAAAATAAGATTTTTGTTGAGAAAAAAACAAATATTCTCAATAAAGGTGTCAATCCATCACTAAATTAAAAAAGTCTTTGTTTCTTTTTTTCACCATTTTTGTCGTCTTTTAAACATTATCAGTTTGTCCAATAATCCTTACACTCAGGTTTCAACGGAGTATAATTATAATATATGCCTTTATTTGAAGGCTGATTTATTTTCTATTTTTGTCCATCATTTGAAAATGGATAAAGAGGATAAGTCAATAGTTTTTTTTTCATTTGATGAGCAGACTGACAAAATGTATATATAATATATAAGATATATCTGTAGACGGCACCGTTTCGGATTTGAAATCCTCATCAGTACAGATTAAGTCCCTTTAACCAAATAAATTTGGCACAGGGGACAACGCGTCGAAAGCACGAGAGATCTCTAGCTTGCAAAATTTGCATACGAGAATTGCATAATGCAGTTTAGTATGCTTTCAACAATTGTCAGAGTGCTCAACTAAATATATTATTATCATCATTTTCTATTCACCCTTATTCCAGCTGGTTCATCATTTCTCTGAAATATTTGACTATCATTTCACTTTCCCCCTGCACTGCATGACCGGAAATGTGCCTGTGTACTTTCTTAACACACCTTACACCGAAAGGTATAAAAGGTACGAAAAGTAAATTGATCAAGAAAGAAAGAAAGAAATAACTTTCTTTACACGAAAGAACAATTACAAAAATATCATCGCGTGGTTTTGCAGCCTTTGTCTTGTTGTATTAGTATTAGCATCCTGTCAATGTTCATTCCTGAAATGACAAGCCATAACCCGAGCCCCAGCACTACTCATTAGTGCCTGGGTGGATGGAGGCAAATTGTGCGAAGAAGCTTACCAAAGGACTCAATGGGCAAAGTTTCTAATTTAAAATTCCTTCCAATATCTGATCTAGTAAGCAATGTGTAGTTGCGCTGTAGCCAGCAGCATTATTCACCGCACTTAGCCTTGATATCTCTTTATAAGCATTGGTCGTTTGTGAGATACCAAATACAGAATGATAGCTCTTGTATTTGTAGGCATTGAATCCTGAAAGAAAGGAAACAACTCGTTTAGATTTTGAAAGGTGTCGTTGTTGTAGTCTAGAGGTAACAAACTTGTCCACTACGCGGATGACCATGGTTCGAATCCTAGCACTGTGCATTTTTTTGGCTTGGCTTTGCAGTCATATCGGAGATGGACTATAATAAGGAGGTCCCACCTTGATTTGAAAATGTGTTTAAAAGGTTGTAAAACTTTGAAACTTTGAGATTTTGAAAAAGATTTCACATGCAAACAAGTATGGATCATCTTGAGACAACAAAAAACCACTAAAAATAAAAAGAATCCAACAAACTAACGAATATAAAACAATCTGTATAAAGACAAAACACACAAATAAAGCAAAACGATACCGGGTAACTTTTAGAGTGAACACAATGACAAGATGTGCACTGCATCATCATCATCATCCTCATCATCATCACCACCATTACCATCGTCGTCGTCGTCCCCCTCCTCCTCCTCATCATCATCACCATTCTTCTCATCATCACCATCGTCATCGTCACCACCATCAATAACAATAACTAAAACGACAAGAACAACACGATTTATTACATAGACGGTCGGGTGGTACTAGCACAATTAATCAACAGGTTGGGTGTATATATCTGTTCTAGTGTGTAATGTGTAGTTGCGCCGAGAGGCAGCATTATTCACCACACTGAGCCTAGATAACATCAATGAAAGAGTGTCCTATCTATAAAATAAGGACCGCTGCCTTACGCCATTCTTGGTACATCTGCACCCTACATCCAGATCCAGATTGACGGACTAGGAGGTTTCATAAATAAATAAATGATAGCATTTAATATAGCGCTTATCCCCAGTGTTTAATCTACTGTCCTCTAAGCGCTTCACAATACCACAAATTGGCATTGGCAGACAACAAACATACTATTATAACACATCAAACGATATTATTATGTGCAGCCTATTACTATTAGGCGCATTAAACAATTTCGGACAGAGACAGCCTTTTCTGAAACTTAGTGGGACCTCCGAATTTTGCATAGATGATCCGTCTCCGATAGAATAGAATGAGGAGTGTTAGTTAGTTTGTTTCTGTTAAGCGCCATAGAGCACTTTACAAGTGGATTTTGGCGCTATAGAAATGACTTATTATTATTATTATTATTTATCTTCCCTGGCTTCGTCTTTCAGCACTGCTCGTTTATACTTCCACTTCCAGCTAATGGAACGCCGCGCGGATCTCTCGATAAGAGTGCTTTATGCAAAATTTTCCTCCATTTGAAAAGAGTTAGAAATAGAGGGCGGAGGTCCTGGTACAGTAACTGACAAACAATTTACTGAAGAAACAGTCAAATCAAAGCTGTTTTCACATAGTTTACTTCAACACAATTATTCCTTTCTAGCTTCAATTGTATTCATCAGCCATTTTAACGTGTCTCTTGTGTCAGTGTCATCCTTTTCTTTTAATATTCATTGGCTAATCGGATTACTGAATCTCGTGACTGAACATTATCAATCTCTGTCAACACTGTCATAATTCAATGAAACTTCGGATCGGTTTGTTGTGAAAGAAGTGGTGTTTTCCCCATAATCTCTCAGGGCTGGATAGACTGTCATTCTTTCTGCACTGACTATCATATGTTTCTCACATAATAATTTTCAAAGTTGCCCTCACCTTCACAAGACCAGGTTTTAATGCTTCAACGTTTGTCCCATATTTAAATGATGGTTTTACTCTGCTAGACTGATGATCTGATTAATCGTCACTGAAAAATGCTTTTAGAGTTGATCACATCCAAATAAAAACCTCTCAGCATGTCAGCCAAAGATTCTAATTCAGCTGAGGAAAACACAAACACACACACCGAGCAGATAAATGAGTCTCGTGTGATGCCTGAATCCGAATGTGATGCACTTGCAAAAGGTTCTACCGATCCAGACGAAGACAAAACTAGACATGTTTCAGATGAATCTCACCAATCACCAGACATCTCATTATCATCACAAAATACACTAAGATACTGTGATGTTGAGGCTGAATCAAAAACGCAAGATTCTTCACCAGACGGCAGTTCTTCTGTTGAAAATTATGAAGATGCACCCACACCTCAGGAGCAAGCAGAGTTCAAAAATTCCTTTTATGAAAAACTTTCAGTGACTTACCAGAACTTAGAGAATACAGTGGCTTCTCTTCAAAATCCGCATAGCAAAAGTGAGGAATCTGTGTCTCAATCGGATGTGAAAGTAGAAACGAGTTCAAAAATTATTCCTGATGATGCGGTTCAAGACAATCTCACACGCCCTGAAACTCTTTCCCTTTCCAATCCTGTAAATAGTGTAGATATTGGTGAGAAAGGTCATGACAAGACATCTGTGATCCCCAAACAAATGCACGAAATGTCCAAGACAGATCCTATCCCGATTAAAAAAGACCATGACAACGAATCATCCTCGAATGAAGAAATCCCGGGTGCTCATTTCATCGATCCGTCCAATCTTTCTCCAAGTGTAAGACAGGGCATTTTTGTAAGGAAAGGAGGCATGATAGAATATGTCGCAGACAATTTAGAGGAAAAGATAAAAAAAAGTAGTCCGCTCCCACGTTCAGGTAAGATTTATTTATAGTATAGTAGGTATTATCTTTTCTTGTATTGTAAAGGTCATAGATTTTATTCCTGACTGGTTTATGGCCGAAACCTCTTTTTTATACAATTTTCCTTCCTTCATCAGAGGTGTAGAATGGAGTTACTGAATCACACCATGTGGGTTGTGGAAATATTAATCTGCGATAGTCCTGTTGTTACAGATGGACTATAATCTAGGAATTTCCCTACACTTGTTTCCTCAGAGTAATGATAGAGCAAGCTATTAACATTTTGTAAAAGTCATCATTGGTTAACATTAACAGGAAGAATACACACTTATATAATGCATTTTCTCTACTCTACCTTATTTACGCATAAAGCATTTTGTGATGCAAAGGCGGTACCAGTACAAGGTTAAGGATAACAAAACAAAATCATGAATGTATTTTGTGGCTTCCTAGATGGCACTGAGAGTCCCAGCAGTCGGAGGTCAAGTGTGCGTAGCATTGCGTCGGCATCAGCGTCGTCGTCGCCGTCCTTTGCCACATCATCCGGCGTGTCTCGCTCTCCCAGCAGCCTGCTGCAACAAAGCCCCGACGATATTCCCCCCATCGATGCCGGAGCGATATCGGAGCTCGAACACCACGCCCAACGAGTGGCAGACAGCCTCGATTTGATGATGGGAAACATGAGGAACAATTTGCACAAGGTGAGTATCTAGTTGCTTGAAAAGTAAAAAGTAAAAAAAGGAAGAAAAAAAAGAATAGATTGTTCTATGGGTCACTAATTACGACTGACTTTAAAATGTTTTACTCTTATCAAATTAGATATTGTTACCCTTTTCAATTTTAAATGTTTTACTCTTATCAAATTAGATATTGTTCTTTCTTTCTTTCTTGATCAATTTACCTATTTGTACCTTTCGGTGTTAGGTTTAGTTTAAGCATCATAAACAAAC